>JAQFVV010000001.1:6647820-6787820 GCA_028023455.1 Epiperipatus broadwayi | reverse complement strand
ACCTCCTCCTCCTACCTCCTCCTACCTCCCTCCTCCCTCCCTCCTCCCACCTCCTCCTCCTACCTCCTCCTCCTCCTACCTACCTCCTCCCTCCTACCTACCTACCTACCTACCTACCTACCTACCTACCTACCTACCTACCTACCTACCTACCTACCTACCTACCTACCTACCTACCTACCTACCTACCTACCTACCTACCTACCTACCTACCTACCTACCTACCTACCTACCTACCTACCTACCTACCTACCTACCTACCTACCTATCTATCTATCTATCTATCTATCTATCTATCTATCTATGCTTACTTCTTCTCATCCGGAAATAAAGTCCATTCCACTGTGCACTCCACATAACAAGAATTTAATCTATAATATGTGTAAATGAAATATAATAAAAAAGTTTGTAATAGTATAAAGTAAAATAAATTATAAAACTATCTATTGAGAAAAATTGGGATTAATATCAAAACTCTTCTATTCCAGCCATTTATTAAAAATTAAAATCGTGTATGTAGGCACACAGTAAGATTTGAAAGCCTTATCTTCCATAGGCTCTTAATCTCCATCATTTACAATTCAATTCCAGTCACGCGCGCGCACACTCACGTTTGGAATAATTTATAACCTCTCAAGAGTATTAAAATTGTAACAAATTTTATTTAAAATTACGTGTTATAGCGTGTCATATGTATAAATGTATAGGATTATTAATGAATTATGAATTAATCTTAGACTTGTAAAACTATAATCTTTTATGACTTAATTTTTCACTAAGTGATTAAATAGATTTTTAATATTTCAGATTTGTTTCTCATATTGTCCTTATTTTATAGGTATATCTATATCATAGTTCCATTATTATTATGTTGATGATGATGATATGAGCTGGCAAGGTGCTCTTGAGTCTGACAAATAACGACTTTAGTAGTTGCATGAGCTAAACATATTTAATAGCTTAAAATAAATACATATGCATCTATATAAAAGGTTTCTTACTATTAAATTGGGACTAGTGAGAAGGTGAAAACGTTAAAATCATGTTTTCGACTATCTATGTCTCATATTAATTTTTTTAGTCATTGGTTGAAATATATTTCGATATTAATTCATATTTTACTTTATAGATGGGATTTTCTATTGTATATATTTATATATAAATTTATTACATGTAATGAAATATTAAAAACTAAGTTTATACGTAAGCATATAATTTTAATAAACTATATTTAGGAATAATTATATTTATAAGAATAAATTATAATATATGTATATATTGTAATTAATGTATAATAAAATATATTTTACAGGAGAATGTAGACAATTATCAGCTATTACGGTAATACATTTTTAGTATAAAACAATATTTATTACTATGCTGAGCCAGATTTTCGATACAACATATCGTTGTCAAAGTACTTGTCAAAGTAGGACTATAGTGAATATTAGCAAATACATTAGCATATCAGCATGTGTGTAAACATACTATAAACTAGTCACCGATTATTATAGATTTTTATATTTGCATGTAAATTGACCTAGCAGTTGATTTGTCATTAGATTAAATGATCAGTGTTTGTTGAGAGGAATGCTATTGGCTCTTATATTTATAAAATTCTAGAATTATGTGATACTTTTTTTATTTTTTATTATTATTTTCTAAGCAAATAATTTTAGCATCAGCACATTTAAAGAGAATGACCAAATTTTTTCTCATGGTCTATAAATACCGAAATATAAGCACTGTTGTATTTAGCCTGTTATATAAATAGGTATGCTGAGTGATTTTCGATTTTAAGATTGCATGTGTCTCTCCATAGTATCTTCTTTCGATATGACTGAACTCAATGGATGTTTTAATAGAATTTGATCTATAAGTATTATACAAAATCTGTTGAAGCATAGCTTGATTAGTGGTAAAAGGAATCAATATATTATGAATGTTTCGTGATGAATCAATGACAATTAGTATGCTACACTTAGGGGTGAAACTTTTACTATGACTACAAATTAGCCCATGCGCTTGTCTATTAGTGGGCGTAATATGTAGCTTAGTAATAATTTTCATCGAAAAAGATGTTATTTAATCCCTTTCAGATACTAATACATGTTATATATACTAGATATGCAGATGATATCTTTGTTTGCACTTTCTCTAAGATTATTCAAGAAATGTTTAACAAATTGAAGCAATTTTCTGAAATCAAAGATTATTCAAGAAATGTTTAACAAATTGAAGCAATTTTCTGAAATCAAATGGTTAAAGTGAGAGAAGGGCATTAATCAATCTATCAAATTTCTGAACTTGAAACTGATAAGACAGAATTATATTATTGATTATTTAATGATTGCAAAATTTCTTAGTGTTAGGGGTTATCTGTATCTACACTCAAAGATTCCATTTCAATATAAAATGGCAGGTTTTGCAACTTTTATAGCTTTTTGTTTAGGACTTCAAAACTTTGTAAGTTTGAAACCAGAGAAAAAATAATTTAGATCTTATAAAAAAGATTTACTTAAAATTAGTTATTCTAGGGCATGCTCGACAAACAAATAAGAAAATTTAATAATAGGCATAAACTGATAGAAGATCTAATTCCAAACCATGGATTAATATACCTTACATTTCTAATATAGATTCAAGAATAATATCATTATGTACAAGGATTTTAATATTGGTTTTAGATGCCCCTTGTCACTAAATAGATTTATTAACAATTCCAAAGATACGATTAAAGATGGTGACAAAGCTCAATTGCTATATATCCTGGATTGTCAATTTTGCAATACCAGATACTATGTAGAGATATGTACAAACTTAAAATCAAGAATCACCCAGCAAAGCTTAACAATGTTTATACCTCGGTGTTATGTAGATTGTGAGAAAAAAATCTGGTCTTATCTTGAAACCTGCTGATGCAAAAATTATTTGCTTAGAAAGTAATAATAAGAAACGACAAATAAAAGAAGCTTGGTATATAATTAATTTTAATAATTCCATAATAATAAAAGTCAATAGCATTCCTCTCAGCAAGCATTTGTTTTTAGTCTAATGACATAGCCAAGCTGCTATGTCAATTTACACATGAAAATATGCAAATTTATGATAATCAGTGACTATTTTAATGTATGTTTATATGCATGCAGATATGCTAATTTATTTGCTAATATTCGTTATAGTTGTGCTTTGCCAACCCTGGCTCAGATTACCGCAAACAATAGTTGACATTTGTCAACATATTGTTCTAGAATGCATTTTATTATATATATATATATATATTAGAATAATGAAAAGAAATATCAAATTTTTAATGATAAGGATCAATGTTTTTTTCATTTTTATTAAACTCAATACCCTTTACTAAAAAAATTCCTTGCAACGATAAAATTTAATTTTTCGTAGATTACTATTACATATATTAAATTATTAATTGAAAGCATTTTCAGGAACAATTTGATCATTCTAGTGATAGTATATTATTGTTTACTATGCCTTTATATTATGTATATAGACAAAGCATAAAATAGCTTTATATACCCCAAGAGTAAAAGTTTCTCTAATAGCTACCATAGAAGAAGATGGAAAGAAAAGCATTAGTAATCTAACTTGATAAATTCTGGATGTTATCAATTGAGGATTTTTCTAGTTTTACTTTTCAATTAAGAATAGCTAGATTCATATATATGATCAATCAACCTGATTAAAAATATAAAAATGTTTTTATGTTTCATCCAAGTCATTTACATTTTTATCGTATTTTTTTTTGCTAGTAATAAATACATTTTGCTTGATATGAAAATGCGACTTTCAAAAAAACAAAACTAATTTTTCAAAGAAATGTTATTAGTAGAATAGCTGAAATCAATTGCCTTAACTTAATTTTTGTGAAAAACCAACATCAATTATTTTTAAACTTGTTGAATTTTTTACTTTTTATTTCCGTTTTTTTAGGGTGGGGTGAGGGTGAATGAATAGAATAATTTGCAGTTAGAATTTAAATTTACCACAATTTTTTTTATTTATAATAATTAGTTTTTTTTTTTATAATTTGAATAAAAATTCTATTGGTGAATGTATTTGAAATATTAATGTTTATAAAAGTTTACTTTATTGGGCAACTGTTAAGTGATAGTGTGAAAGAAAATGTTCTTATGATAGAGGAAGCCTGAGCATGTGAAATGACAAGTAACGATAAGTAGGAATTATCTATAGCTCCAGCTATTTTTATGATATTGGTCTTTAGTGCTAGTATATAAGCAGCTTCACAAATTAAGAATCATGCAGTTCTTAATATTTTGATTATTTATTTAAATTTCATTTAAATCGCACAAAAGCAAAAACAAGCAAATTTTTGGCTCTCAAAGCATATTTTTTTTTTCCAATTCAAAGGATAATATGCAGAACGTTTTTAATGTTTTAAATGTGGCATATCATCATCATCATCATCATCAAACATTATCAATACACTGCAGGATAAAAGTCTCTCCAAGTTCAATCTATCTTTTCCTATCTTTAGCATTTCTTCTCCACAACATCCCTGCACACTTTCTTATTTCATCCATCCATCTCACATGTGGTCTCTTTCTGTGTCTTTTACAATCTCTTGGAATCCAGTTTAAAATTTCAATTGTCCATCTATTATCATCTCTTCTAGCAATATGTCCAGCCCAACTCCACTTCAGTCTTTTAATTTTTTCAATGAGGTCAGTAACACCTGTTTGTTCTCTTACCCATACATTGTGTTTTCGATCTCTTCTTATTACTCCCAACATGCATCTCTCCATACTTCTTTGAGTGGTCTGAAGTCTCTGTATTGCTCTTCTATTAAGTATTTACAAGTTATGTGAGACAAAAAACAACTTCACTTATAATTTGGAATGTAACCAATTTAAGAATGCAAATCAATTTAAATATAATGATGGGGTAGATGCATAAACATTGATACTATGGGTGGCAAAGTTTTGCTGCTGTATTTAACATTTTATGACAGTGATGAAATGTCCTTCTACAATGATAAAAGTGTTAGAGTCTGAAGCATAAACTCCTCAGCTTAATTGCAGTTCAGCTTCTTCAGGTGATCGAACATCTTATGAAATCTTGAGCAATAAAGCCATTCGATTTTTTATTTTATTTAGTGATGTAATCATTTTGAAAATTATTACATAAAATGTTATTTTTATGCTAAATTTGTTACATGAATTGATATACCATAAGACAATAAAGCATTAAAGATAATATAATTCTGAAAATACCAGACAAAACCGTGATACTAGAGAATTATATATCATTCAGATTTAGAGTAGTGTTAATTCGATCATTATGTCACATCTAGATTGGATCATGAATACGAAGTTGATGAAATTGGAAAATCTTTTTAATATGTGAATATATTTTTATGAAAGAGTTAAATTAGTTTATATTACAAAAAAGATATCAAAGACACTCAATATATACAATATGTCCACAAAAAGTATGACTGGACATAATGTACAATGAATGGCTGTAATTAAATAAGGCATGAAACATTTTTAAAAAGAAAGGCTTACTGCAGATATAAATAAAATGTAGCATTCCAAGATGCTAAACAAATAGACTAAATAAGCATGTGATACATGTGTATACAGTTGTAGTTCATATGTTGATTTGTATAATTATTGCAAAACTTGATCACACTTTTTTCAATTTTATCATCAATTTTTTTTGTGAAGTTAAGATTGTTAAATTCTTTTTTGAGCACCTACTGATTATAAGCAAATTTAGAATGATGTAAAATTAAAAATGAATTATCTTTACAAATAATTAAATGAAAATTGCTATTATTACCTGATATTTCTTAAACCTTATTTTTTTAGAGTGTAAATCGCATACAATACGTCCAAAAGTGTAATATTATCACTATATTAGATAATATCTTCTTGGAGGATTTACTTTATAAAAAAGTATTTTAATTGCAATATTTTCTTTTTTCATCTCTTAGCCTTTTTTAAACTTTCTAGAAATTAGTAAAATTTGTTGTCTTACTTTATAAACTATTAAAATTTATTAAGTGAAGTCAAACGATATTTTGTAAACAAAAAAAATCTATTGATTGAATATTTCTATAAGAGACAAATTGTATTACTATATTCGTATTTATGATCTAGTCAAGTTTAAATAGATTGTATATTTTAATAACGTTAAAATGAGACATTTTGAAATCTTTTGCCATAATTATGAAAACTTTTTTTTTGCTTGAAATAAGATTATATTTAATGATTTAATAATGCTGAAAAATTGGTTAAGTTTTTTTTTTCCATGTTATAGAATTAAAATGCATTTTAAATTTTCATTAGTTTAAAAATTAAGGCAAATTAACGCTTACAATGATAAAGTATATTTACTATTTTGTCTGTATTATTTACATTTCTGTTTGCAACTTTTAAATCTTTATACATATATTGTATTATATGATCGTTAATATACAAAATATTTTTGTATTAAAATTTTTATAAATTTTAAAATATATATTTATTGTTAAAAACTTACCTACAAACCTAGCTTTAGAATCTAATAAAGCTAATTGGAATTATATAATAATTCTAACTACAAAGTAAATTAGAATTCGATTTTCTCGTGAAACTATTATTATTATTATTTTTACAATAATTTATATTTTTACTCTTTTAAGTTTGTTTATATACAATTTCCTCATCATACAGCCATATATATATATATATGAAATTAAGAATTAAAAAGATAACCAAAAAGTTCATACCCAATTGGTTTCATTGCCAAGACAAATTTCTCAAATACGTGAGAAGTCTGCCCTTGGCAATTGGTTGAGAAATTTTAATTTTTAAGTTTTGACTAGTTTTTAATTATGAATTTAATACAATTTGTTTATATTTGTTGTCTAGTTTAGCTTTCAGATTTTGATTTTATAATAGATGGGGCAAGGGATGCTCCTTCTCTCTATTCTTCAGTATGTAACTAATATAATATGTTGGATAATCCACTAATGATCATCAAATGATGATTAAATAAATCATTATCAACAGCTTAGTGCATATTTTATGTGTATATAATTGAATATACTTATCGATGAGAAAATAACATAAATATAACTTTTTATAAGATAATGATACCATTGGTATTAATAATTACTACCTAAAATGCATAAAAAATAACAAGAAAAATAATAATTACAATGAATGAAATACTAACAAAGAGAAGGATGCAGTAATTATTTTAGCAAGATTGTCATGATTAAATGGAAAATATTTATATAAGTTGTATGTGCTTGCTTTGTACCATATACTTATGAGATTTTTAGTTATACTGTACTGCAAGGCACTGGTATAAAGATAATACCCATTGTTCCTTGATTAAACTTAGAAAGACACTACGTCACTAGATTTCCTTTTATTATTGATTCCCTTTTATATGCATATGACCAGTAATATCTTAGAAGAACCGACACTTCAGGCAATAAAGATATATTTAGTTTAATAAAATAACAATCAGTAGAAATCCTTCTGCTTTAATAAATTAACAAGCATACACACACAATGACTAGAGATATATTCAAATAATGATTTATATTTAAGGGGAAAATCAAGAAAGTTGTGATATTTTTTTCATTTTCCATGAATCTTCTTTTTTTTTGTTTATTAAACTGAAAGCTAAATTGTTTCAAAATTTTTTTAAATAATTTTTTTGGGCGCAATATACTCATAAAGTGCTTTTATCTACATATATAAACATTAAAAATTAAAAAAAAAACTTGAAATTTAAAGAATAATTTACTTTTTAAAAAAGTTGCTTGCTTTAGTCTATACACACAAACATGCCAATTTCATGAAAATACTTGACAAATAATATTTACTACAAGAAAAGCATTAAAATTGTAATTTAATTATGGGAAATTAAATATTATTAATTTTAAATAGTTCAATTAACAGTTTTAAATTAATTTAAAATTATAAATATTATAAAAGTAAATTTGCCTAGATGAATTCAAATCTTTTATTAACAAAATATTTATTTTTTTAAAATTATGAACTAGCATGACTTTGATCATTTCCCAGTACAATTAATGTTTTTGATTAAAAAAATATTGAAACTTCAAAGTCTCATTTCTAATATTAGATTAGTTCTCAGCAAAAAAGATTGATAATAATAAGTAATGGAAAGCTATCTTTCCAGGAATGCAAAGACAACCAACCCAATTCTCTTGGACTTTGTGATAGAGCATAGATTTGATATTTACTATCCATTCAGAGGTTAGTAATCAATGACAAACATTCTAATTATGCAATCCTAGTGGTAAAATCTTTAACTGCAATTGCCTTGATTATATTTATTCTGTTTTTTCATAAATTATTTTAATAAACACAGTTGTTTTCTATAAATATTTTCAATATTGTTCAAGCTCCTTGATTAGGTTGTTGTCTGTCTTATCTTTACAAAACTGTTTACATGTTTCATATTTTTCTGTCTTAATTAATAAAAGTGATAAGTGTTTGCCAAAAATATATTCAAGATATATTCAAAATATCAATTTGCTTTTTTCTCTAGTTAAAACTTGATTATATTACTTAAAGAAATATAAAATCTAGATAATTTTATTTATTCAACTTTTGAACTTGCCTTTATCAGATTTCTTTTAACTGTTATTCTTTTTTTTAAAAGACACTCAAGATGGATAGTCACGATATATATGATTTGTAACGAAATGGAAGACTCCAGCTTAGTTATGCTTAAAGCGTATAGCTTAGATACGTTATTTATCAAAGAGGCATTTTATTGAATCCCAATAACATTTGATAAATAAGTATCTAATATATTTCAATAAATTAGTCTCCTTTTAACATTAGGGGTAAAGTGTATTATAATTACGTTCAAAGTTTATTTATATGTTGTTTTCAGTATACCAGGGTAAAATAAAATAAGCGTATTAGCAATCATAGTCATGTGACCCAAGACTTTTGATAAATTGTGTAATCTTAAAAAAATATGAAGTCAGTTTTAATTAATAAATAAGTTTATTTACATTAAACAAAGGAATGATGGTAATTATAATATAATAATTTTATATTTTAATTAGTATTTCTTTTTATTATTTCCATTTTATAAAAAAAGTTTATAATATTATACATGGATAAAAAGAATTATTTTGATCCAACAGTGACTATATCATTTAGATAAAATAAAATAGTATTTTTATTTAAGCATTAAATGAATTGAATAATATGAAATGTTTTTTTAGGTGAATACTTCTAGTAATCCTCCAACTATATTATTTTTTCCTTAAACATATATATATATATATTTCTGGCAAACACTATTTTTGAAAATAATTACAATAGATCCTTTTTTCTCTAGTGGCTAAAATATAGAAATAAATAATATTATATGAACACTTACATCAGTATCACTAAGTATCCATGTCATAAAGTATTGCATAAATGGTACTATAGTGCAATTAATATGGAGCATTACTTTTAAAATATATACAAACAATTTTACCTAAGTCTATAGAGTTTTATATTTACCATTCTAACACAAGAAAACTACGGCAAAATTCATTCAACTTTGAAGTCATATTCTCAATGATTAAATAAGTTATTACGAGTTAGATAAAAAGAATTAATAATACTTATAATAGTTTTTTAATCTAGGTAGCCTTTTGGTAAACGAAAAAAATTATACATATCTAAAATTAATTAATTCATACTAATAAATAAGTGTATGGTACAGGAAATGTATTACATAAATATTAAATTAAATATCTGTTCCTCAATTTTAAAATTTTCAATGGAGAACACTAAATAAAAAGAAACTTACAACTAACAATATTATATTGTCTTTTCTCTTTATTTATTTTTATTACAAATTTTATATAATTTAAAGGTTCATGATGCTATCTCCACATCTTGATCCCACGATGATTTCAATGAGTAGATTGATAGTGGTAAAATTGCTGAAATAAACCATTATTTTAAATGATAAACTATTTTAAAAGTTGAATAATCTATTGTTCAAGCATTTGTTGATTTCCTTTCTTAAAGACAATTATAGTTAATTGTGACACTAATTAAAAATGCTTCAATCAATTGTGATGTTAACATCTTTTCCCAGAGATTCACATAGATTATTTATTTTTCTTTCTTTTAAGTATGACAATAGATGGCGTTATACCAAAAACACCTTCAAGCGTTTGTTTACATAAACGTCAGAGCGAGTATTTCACTATCTCTAACTTAATTTCCACCTTCATATCATGATTTCAAGCTATTTGCTATCGTCAGTGAAGGACAGGATTAAGAAACTAGATCTAAAACACAAACTCTGAGCGTTTAAGAAACAGTTTCTATTCAGCTTGCAAGCATGAATCTTTTAGACACATAATGTCTTCAAACTCAGCATAGCTTCTCAGACTGATCGGATTGATGAATAACAAACAAAAACGGTTTGATGAAACTTCAAACAACTTGACTTTTTAGCCATACATACTTGTGTTTTGTTCACACATTATAATGAATTTTCTTCCTTTATAATTTAGCAGTGTAAAAGCAAAACAGTAAAACAAATTTATGTTGACCAAGGCAAAAGGTTAAATAAAAGCAAAAGAATAATAATAATTATCCTTCAAATATTTCTTTATTTCTATCTCCTCTTTTATTATATCAGCATTTCCATGGCACTTTTTGAACATATCCTGATCTTCGAGTACCTCACCATAACTTATTGTTATAAATAAATACTTACACACACACTAAACTATAACCTTTTAAAATGTTTCAGCATTCAAAATAAAGCCTTAATTATTTATAATTTATAATAATAAAAAAAAATCCAATAGATCTTAAATTTTATGTAAAAAAATAAATAAAGCATTTCTAAATCTTTTCCATAATGTATCCACACACATACATTCTATTGTTATTATTATAATTAAAGTAGTTATCAACAGAAATTTGACTCTGATTTTAGTTATGTTTTGATTACTATATTATATTGCATTCATAATATTAAATGTAAACAAAATATTTATTTATTTTAAAAATATATAAATTTAAGTGCAAATCAAATTGCTACATTAGAGATCTATTAAAAACCAAATCTATTTGTAGAACTATAGATATGCAAAAAAGTTATAGGACATTTATTTAATTTTAAGGCAAATAATAATTTTCCTTCTCTTTTTTTTAAAGTGTTATTTCTTAAAACTACATGTTTTAAGGATTGGACTGGAGATAATCCGTACAATATATATATATATATTCTCACCAGTCTATCTTTACATTGGCAATACAATAAGGTGAGCGTCTCATCCTAGGATGTAAATAATTTATTCAACACAATCTCCTATCATTTATAAGATTAATTAATGTATTACTACTCAATGGGTAATCATAACACATGTGTATGATGAGATAAGAAGATGGCCTCATTTTAGGAAGTAGGAAATTCATCTTGCACAGTCTATCAATGCACACATCCATAAAAAGGTAAGGAGATGGCCTCATCTTGGGAGGTAAGTAATCCATTTTATGAGGCTCCATATCTAAAATTTCCTTAGCTTGTTTTATTGCTAAGAAGTGAGTAATACTATGCCCTATTTCTTTAACTGGAATACTATTATTGTTAAGAGCAGGGTCATCTTGTTCTATATATGTTTCTGATAGGTTAACAAAATAACTCTCATTGCTACTATTTAACTTTCTTGACTTAATATTTTGTTCCCCTTGGCTACTCTCCAAAGAATTCTTAATACTCTCATGACTATTGGTTATCTCCTTTCTCAAAAATTTTACTGATTCTCCTATCTTGCTTTCTAAACTTCCCCTATCTTTGACTAAAGATTCCATTACTTCTTCAACCTTTGCTTCCACTATTTCTTCAATTTCCCTTTCTAAATTTCCCTCATCTTCATTTAGAGATTCCACTAAGTCTTAAATTTTATTCTCCAAATCTTCTATCTTTTTTCCTATCTTCTCTCCCATTCTATTTTCAATTCCCTCCATTTTATCTCCTAACTTTTTTATACTCTTATTGCTTTCTTCCATTTTATTCTCTAATCCTTTCACATTATTCTCTATTTTACTTTCTAACTTCCTTATTATACTATCATTATTTTCTTTCATATTATTCCACCAACCCTATTCTAATCTATTCTCTAATCCTTTCATATTATTTTTTTTTTCTCCCCTTCCATTTCTCTACCCTTTACTTCTATCAATTTCCTCATAAATTCCATTAGGGGTTGATACATTATATTTGTATCAGGTAGTTAAAGATTAGTAACACCAGTAGGGGTTTTCTCTTCAATTTTTTTTGTTTCTTGAGATTCAAAATAAAGAAACATCCGAATCACTTATTATTGTTGCTTCTGGCATAGAAGCATTTATTGGAATGGGGCTATAATCTAACTCACTCATTTTGTAAATATTTTTCTACAATAATATTTCCAACTATAATATAACATCTAATTTGAATTAAATTGAATTGACCTTGCATACATTTCAACACTACCACTTTCCATCAACCTAAAATTCCACATAAGTTAACAAAGAAAAAAAATCTATTTAACTACATGCTAGACTCTATACTTCATCTAGCACATCTGATTTTATATGCCTACATAAATACATATCTCAAAACACATCACAACCTTATTTCAATAGCGCCACCATTTAACATATTGCTATCGTGGATATTTTATTCAATTATTATATTTTAATTAATAAAAGTACATCATGTAATTTATTGATGATCACTGATAAAATGTATTTAAGTCAGGATCATCCACATAATCCTAAAAGTTAATATGATTTATTAAATTGAGAACCATCATTCATGACTTGGTCACATTGATCAAATATTAACAATAATTTTTTTAATGTAACTGGAACCTGTCAAACAATATTCAGTATTCTAACAATCAGTTCACACTTTTCTTGGTGCCAAATCCAAATGGAAAGGACCTTTGTCACCATCACAATCACAATCTAATCAAGCTCACATGTTTACCCAGGGCACCAAAAATCCAAATAGGATATTTGTCACCAACACCCAAGGCCAATCAATTAATAAGGTCTCACATTCAGTGCCAAAAATCCAAATGAAAACCCGTTGGTAACCATCTCTATATGGATAACAAGAATATATACATAAAAATAATGTTAAAATAAAAATATTATTTTTTTAAAATCAACTAGGCTAGTGTGAATTGGTAAATCTAAAAAATGACACAAAGTGTCCATGAAGAAAGTAACTTCTAGTATCGACATCGGTAAAACTAGCTTTAAAATCCATAAGCAATATATTATTAGATAAATTTAATATTTGCAAAACCAGTAAATAGTTAGTAATCAGGTCTATGAAATTAATATGGAATTTGAATTATGAATTAGGTGATAAATATATCATGGAAACAAATAATAAATAATGAAAATGGATGAGCTGCTTAAGAATGAGGAGAAGAGACAGAAAATGTGTTAGGAATATGAATGAATAAGATGATGACAGAATAGGAGCCAATGAAGGATGAATCAATTATGATAATGAATCAAGATAAAATGAGGATGAAGAAATAAAAGAAAGAAAGACCAAGATGAAATATGAGAACAATGCTGATGATGGAGAATGAGATCCTGAACTATAAACTAATATTGTATTAAATGATAGTAAGATAAAATAAAACAAAGTAGGGATTCTAAAACTTGATGAAACCAGAATATTTAACCATGAATTTAAAATAAACTATAAGTTTTAAAAACTAGGAAAGAAATTTACATTTTAAAATTATACAAATTCAATTAAACTGTGAAGATAAACACAACTCAAATAAAAGTAAATAAATAACTTTAGACATAGAAATTACCATAAATTCAAAATTATGACTGTGATTTAGAAATTTACTTTTTTCAGGGTTCAAATAACTTAAATATTACTATTTTACAAGATATACTTGGGTCAGTGAGAGGGATTTTGCCGCTACCCAAATATAACAAAGACCGCTGATAAAACAAATAGAATTAACAAAGAATATTTGGCAATCCCAATACCAACAGTAATATGAACTTTAAGTTTCACAGAGTACAATAAATTCTTAATAAAGCAAGCACAATAATTTACAAACTCTCTTTTATTAAATAACTATGGACAATACGATCAAGATCTGTGAATGATGTATCTTATGATTCAAATAAACAGGTTAATCCAAAACCAATAGATCCTTAAATATTATTTAAAATAAGACATGGGCTTAAGATCAACAGTGTTCTGATCAATAAATCATAAATTCTAAATGTATTTTAAATGTAAAAGCTTATCAAAATCATTGTGATATGTTAATGCATAATAAAATATACTGTCTTGATTGATGATGACTTTAAGACATTAAGATAATGTATTGATACCAATAACAATATTAACATGGATAATGATTATCAATAAGGCCACAGACCACCAAATATATTTTCAAAACAATATTTATTTATTTACACTATTTATAATTTCCTAAAATAATAATAAGTAATTGAAAAACACATATATTTCAGAAACAATATAAAACAAGATATATTCATTTGGTTACAGGTATTTTCTCTTTAAATTTATGAACAGTTTTGATGCATTGATATGTCTAGTAATTGTTATTTATAATAGATATCTATAGTATGCTATTGAAAGCATCAAAGTATAACTAAGTTTTAATAATAAGTAATATGATAATGATAATTATCATATAAAGCACAAATGACAATTATTATTTAGCATTCAGCAATCAATTATATGAATATGGGAATAGACACCAGAAGTCAAATATATACAGGATACTAAAATTTGCCCATGTCCACAGATGTCTTACTGATCCATCAGTGAACTACTGCTTGATGGAAATAAAATGACATTAGACACATATATCTCTTAGTATGCCATACATAAGATAAGTTTTATAATTACTAATAAATTTTGTTGGTTTGCTTGTAAACTGTTGACAAAGTGCCACAGCACAATACATGCACTATCATTGTGATACAATTTTAAAATACCAAGAACTTGACCAGACACAATGGAAAATAATTAATCATCATGAGGAATCCAACAATAAAGAGAGGCTCCTCAAAACAAAATTATATAGTTATATGACAATATGGCAGACTCCAATACCTTTTTCCTAGGTACAAAATGTATGGACATTGTCTCAACATAGGGAAACGGAATGCATACCATGAAAATAAATCTCCTTAGAGATTAAACTTTACCAGCTAAGCATAAACTAATTATAAGCCTCAACAATATAATCCTATCATGGAATAAGCAATGGG
The DNA here is from genome assembly GCA_028023455.1 of Epiperipatus broadwayi. Classification (NCBI taxonomy): domain Eukaryota; kingdom Metazoa; phylum Onychophora; class Udeonychophora; order Euonychophora; family Peripatidae; genus Epiperipatus; species Epiperipatus broadwayi. Next base: position 6,772,503 of record JAQFVV010000001.1, on the reverse strand, counting down.
AGAGTACACACCATCTACCAATGCATAATATCAATGATACAATATTTAATAAAATTATATCTTTCTCACACTTATCAAATGGAAACTAGCACAAATCCTCATCAAAACAGTGGCAAGATAAAATAATTCTCACATTAAAAGCTAAAAGATAAATATTCCACTTAACACAATGCATATACTAAATAGTGTATGAAACCAACAAACAACACAATCAATGAAATATAGCATGAATTCCATAAACTAAAGTGGACATATTAAATTATAAGCAAAATATAGTAAAGATATAAAATAAATGTGTCATCATAAGTAAATACTATTATGCTCCTGACAAATTATTGTATCTGTTCACCCATAAATAGAATACCAATAAACTATTCTTGTAAATGTAATAGATGTGTATCTCTATCTAGACAAGCCTAATTTAATATTAATTTTAAATGGTAGTTTTGGGTTATGTGTACTGTGGCCACCAGGTGACACTTCAGAACCACCAAGAAGTCTGCAAGTAACAAATTTATATACAAAAATGACTGAAATCGATGGAAAATTAAAATTAAAATACCTAAAGCAAGACATCAATAAAATATCAAGTGCAATAATAAGTAAATTTTAAAAAAGTACACACACACACAAAATAGGTAAAAATACATTAAAATTCTAGAATTTCTGAAATCAATGAAAAATTAAAATGCTAGATCAATGGAAAATTAAAATGCCTGAGGATAATTAAAGGCAAGACATCAAAAGTAAGTAAAAAATTAAGTGCAATAATACATAATTTATAAAAAAGTACACACACAAAATCAGTAAAAATACATAAAATACATTAAAATGCTAGAATTGCTGAAATTGATGGAAAATTAAAATGCTAGATAGATAGAAAATTAAAATGTCTGAGGTGAGAAATGGATAATTAAAATGCCTAGTGCAACAAATAGAACAAATCCTCAAATCCTCTCACAAAAATTTTAACACCTAAGGCAAACAAATCAAAAACTTAAAAATCAAACAAATGTTTCTAAAATTCAAATCAAAAATAAAATTGAATAAAACACTATAAAATTCAAATTACAAAAATTGATCTAATATATACAACACAACACCCTCCCTCTGCATAAAGAATTCGATCAAAAATAAGTAAAATACAAATTACAAAAAACAAAAAAATCATGAATACTATTTTCAAAAGCCTATGAAATTAAACAAAAACATAGTAAATCTCAAAAAAAAATAAATTAATGTAGTCAAATTAATGATGGTTTAAAAAAATTCCTTTGACCAAGTACTTTTCAAAAATATATTAAATTTTATCTAACTAACAGATATAATAATTCAAACCTTAATAACCAACTAGCTAATACATATTAAGTAATTAAATAAAGATAACAATGAGCTCATAGCTATTTCAAAAATAAAAGTAGCTATAAAATATAAAAACAACAGCATGAAGAACTAAACAAAAAATGGAGGGAAAACATCTGACCAAGTACTTTTCAAAAATATATTAAATTTTATCTAACTAATATCATACATATTAAGTAGTTAAATATAGATAACAACAAGCTCATAGCTATTTAAAAAATAAAAGTAGCTATAAAATACAAAACAGAAATTGGCTGATAATGCAATCCTAAATTCATTGTATATATTCAGTCGGGATTGTGGTTTAAGCTATATAGATAGTATATTGCAATGAGTACATTTTTAAATATGCGATTAATGACCATATTGACTTATAATTATTACAGCCTTCACCCTAAATTTTATTACTGAATATCTATTATTACAGAATATTATTAATAACATCATTAGCTTTGTGGTACATAAGGAATAGTTTAAATTAGATCAATATTTTATTCTATTACTAGATCTTGGAACATATTTATTATAATTTATATACTATTTCTTTAAAATGTGTTATTTAATATTAACAACCTTCTTGTGAAAGTTATTTGCTTTCACAAACACTAATAGTAATTCAAATATAAAGACATATCCAGAGTAAAATGATATATATATATATATATATATATATATATATATATATATATATATATATATATATATATATATATATATATATATATATATAAACAGTGAGGATTGCTAATTCCTCTACAAGCTTTATGATAAATGCTTAGCCAGAGCCAGCACTTAAAATATCTCTGTCAGGAACCTCTCCCCAAACCCCTGACCATGGTTTTGTGCTTTGGCACTCCTCAGAGAGGTGTCAGGGTAAGTTCAGACACTAGATCTAAAAATACCAATCCAAAACTAAGCACTTAACTATAAGTTATCTATTGAGTGGAAAATCTGAAATTTTCAGACATCTACATGTCTTCAAACCCAGCAATCCAACTCAAATAGCTATATGGGGCTGATAGATCTTCAGCCATACCATATATTAGTAGTCATAGCAATATAAAATTGCATAAGACTTTTAGCAGAGACTATAAATAGTCAAAATAAGAGTCATAGATCAATTCATAGATCACATGACCCTATCTCTTAAGCTTGTAAGTTATAAACAGTGAGGATTGCCAATTCCTCTACAAGCTTTATGATAAATGCTTAGCCAGAGCCAGCACTTAAAATATCTCTGTCAGGAACCCCTCCCCAAACCCCTGACCATGGTTTCATGCTTTGGCACTCCTCAGAGAGGTGTCAGGGTAAGTTCAATAGATAACCTTTAGTTAAGTGCTTAGCATTGGGTTGGTATTTTTAGCTCTAGTGTCTGAACTTACCCTGACACCTCTCTGAGGAGTGCCAAAGCACGAAACCATGGTCAGGGGTTCAGGAAGGGGTTCCTGACAGAGATATTTTAAGTGCTGGCTCTGGCTAAGCATTTATCATAAAGCTTGTAGAGGAATTGGCAATCCTCACTGTTTATAACTTACAAGCTTAAGAGATAGGGTCATGTGATCTATGAATTGATCTATGACTCTTATTTTGACTATTTATAGTCTCTGCTAAAAGTATTATGCAATTTTATATTGCTATGACTACTAATATATGGTATGGCTGAAGATCTATCAGCCCCATATAGCTATTTGAGTTGGATAGCTGGGTTTGAAGCCATGTAGATGTCTGAAAATTTCAGATTTTCCACTCAATAGATAACTTTTAGTTAAGTGCTTAGCTTTGGGTTGGTATTTTTAGATCTAGTGTCTGAACTTACCCTGACACCTCTCTGAGGAGTGCCAAAGCACAAAACCATGGTCAGGGGTTTGGGGAGGGGTTCCTGACAGAGATATTTTAAGTGCTAAAGCATTTATCATAAAGGTTGTAGAGGAATTGGCAATCCTCACTGTTTATAACTTACAAGCTTAAGAGATAGGGTCATGTGATCTATGAATTGATCTATGACTCTTATTTTGACTATATATATATATATATATATATTGTAACAGTCATATTTAAACATTCATGCAACAAAATCCAGAGTTTTGATAAATTATACCAAGGCTGATCTAGATGAGGGTTTGAGACCAAATCCGACCATACCTCAGTTCCTTCACCAACCCTCCCTGACTTACTACCTTATGAATGACATATATGAGGTCACACCCGTAATCTCTTAATTTCCATGCTGGCAGTAGCAAAGGGTAAAGCGAGTGACTCAGGAATAATTAACTAAATGTTTCATAACTTAACCAAACACACTCACACCACTTATGGCTGATTATCTAATATATATATTAATAGTTATGGATGGTGATTTAATATAAACAAAGTGAATAATACTGCAGACGTTAATATGTTTTAAAATTATTTAATATTGACAAAACACAAACAATAATAATTTAATATACTGCATATTCCAGGGATCCCCAACCTTTTTGCACTTAAGAGCACATTCTATAATACCGGCCAGGTGGCAGGTACCATTTATTTTTTAGACCAGGTGGCGGGAACCATTTATTTTTTCAGTATTAATTTATAGTCGGATATTGTTAATAATACACATAATGTACAAAAAAATATTTATTTCAAAAATAAAGTTTTAACATATAATTAACGTTTATATTTTTATGCTGTAAAAGTATAGTATGCCCTACAGTTTGATTACAATATAATACAATAATTTATAAGAAATTTTAAAAATTAAATTTACTTGTATCAGATAAATAATTTTTTTTATCATGTTCGGATAGCGGCGGGCACATGTAAAATGGTCTGTGGGTGCCATGGTGCCCGCAGGCATAGGGTAGGAAGGTGGCCTTTGCTTCTCTAGCCGCTGGTTTCCATGTCAAAAACTAGGCAAACTGCCTGGGTAAAGGTTAACATGAGAGTAAAAGCAAAATGAATGACGATTTCTTTTCAATTGGCCTTTTTATAATTCTTTAAACCTCCCTCTTACAGTTCATTCACAATCTTTATTTTTGGACTTTAAAACTTAAGAAGTCTTAATTTCATCCACTTCAAATGAATCAGTTAGATTGATTTCAAGTTTAATGTTTACTAATTGTTCCTTTTTTATTTCACCAGATTCAAGTTCAGCTGGATTTTATTGCAGGTTTAATTGTCCAATTTTTATTTTATTAAAAATCATAGAGTCTGGATTTATACAGGCGGTGTCTCATAAGATTGACAAAGTTCTTTTTACTTTAAACATTGAATTTCTTCTCTTTTTCTTTTCTTGAAAGAGGTTTAAGCTGCAAACATTTTAACATACATGTGAGAAATCTACATTTGTTTTTAATTGCTATACGTGATTAAGTAATTCAGTAATTGGGTAACTTTAAAGACGGTTTGAAATAATTTAGAGAATTCTGTTCTTATATAATACAATTTCCACAGCTTAAAAACAATTTAATTATTTAAAATCATAAGATAAATATCTATAAAATTATAAGGTGTGTACATTATATAATGATAATATCAATCAGATGTGAATATACAATTTTTAGCAAATAAAAATATTACAAAATGTGTATACAATCATAGCGGATATGTGTGCATATACAATTACATGCATATTTATGCGTAAATATACTTTTATATATGTTAAATTGCCAAGTATATTATTATATATATGTGTACCTCTAGGGTTTGAATTAGGGAAATGAAGACTACTATTTTATATCGTAGGTGAAACGTATGATGACCAAATCATACTGTTTCAATATATATATATATATTAGAAATTACTTAGGTTTTAATTGATTACCAAAAATAGATTTTATTTAATATATATATACACATTAGCGAAGAGTTTTTAGATTTCTCGAAGAGCATGCTTTTGAAAACAAATCAATTGGTTAATTCTGAAAAAGTTATGTGAATATTTGCAACTTCTTAGCTAGCCATTTTAAAAGTGAAAAAATCAATGAAAAAAAAAGAATTGAATAAATGAAAATTCCTATAAATAATGATAATTTATATTGTATTGCTAGTGCTTTATATGGGAAAATTGGGTGTTATTGAGTATTTGCAGATGGATTTTAAGGAATCGAACGCAAGATTCTCTATGTATTTGCATTATGCACCAATATAAATTATAATGTAATCATTGTTAAGAATTCGATTAACCATACCTATTTATAATATTTAACGTTCAACTATGTGTTAATTTAAATATATGTAAAATCTATATTTTGTGTTAATATAAATACACATGTAAACTATAAGATATATAAATAATATGTCTATATTAAATAGACAATCACCTACTTAACAAGTGATAAATTTTATACGAAGGTCTAAGCCTTCATTTTCAAAGAAATAGCTGGAATTCGAAGATGTGAGATATGCAAATTAGGGTGGACTAGATTTTGTTGACCTAGATTTGCCACTTCCTAGAGATGGCGTAAAATGTTTCTTTTTTATTCATAGCGTGGACGTCAGAGATGATATAATATGCCTCTTTGATCCTCCTTGGCAACTCATACTGCTCTCTGCACACCATGAGAGGTTTGTCTGGCATGCAATGGCGTCTTAGGTCAACAAAAATCTAGTCCACCCTAATTTGCATCTTCGGATTCCAGCTACTTCTTTGAAAATGAAAGCTTAGACCTTCGAAAGCGCTAGAGTATAAAATTTATCATTTGTTAAGTCGGTGATTGTCTATTTAATATATAAATATTGTTTATATATCTTACACTTTAAGTGTGTATTTATATTAATACAAAATATAGAATTAACATATCTATTTATATGATCTGGAAAAGTGAGGTTCATAGATTTAACTATTTTAGCAGATAACTTGCCCTTATTGTATTAATGCTAAAGTTATTTGCATTATAGAGTTAATTTTACTTTTTGCATGTACTTCTATAAAAGGATTTACAGTTTATTTTATTTTGTATGACTAGACTTATGGCTAAGGTATAACTTGCATTTTCTTGAATATATATGTGGTTATATTTGAGTTGTGTTGCTTAATGATGTGATAGCGCAATTTTTTTGTAATTCATTTGATTGATCCCGTCTGTAGAATTAGTACATTTTACTGTGTTACACATACTTGGCATATCATTAAAATTGATGATGATTTTAGTTGATCAGACAGAGAATTTGTATAAAAAGTTTTCTTCTAAAGATATTGCACCTCAAACTCATGAATATCCACACACATAAGCTACAATCACAATAATATGCGTAAGGTGCATAGACATCATTAACCTAATCAATTAACTGCAAGATATAATAAATATTAGGAAAGGAATTATAATTTAAGATTGGGGGGAAAAAGTACTTGCAGAACCTATATTTGCATTAAAAAATAGGAAAGGGATTATGAATCATATTGTACTTATTGTAAGTTGTAATATGTCTATTAATATGTTTGTTGTTTTTTTGGACCAATAACATTTAAATAAAAATATAATTAGAGATGATGTATAAGTACAAGATCTGATGTTCTTTGCAGATATAATGCAGTACTTTTAATATTTAAACCTATGACTTCAAGAAAAAACAAAAATATTAGAGAACTTGACCATTTATTTTTCAGAATAAAATAAAACTTTTTCAAAGACATATGATAATAAAGACAATAAACTGAAACAAGACAAGGAAAACTTAGTAATCCTTTTGATTTTGAGAAGAGGATGACGAATTAAAAAGGTTAAGGCCATGTTTTGAATTTATTGTGAATCCCTGGGTGATTGATGAGATCAAAGATGGATGTCCTGTTATTGTATATTTTATCAGGATGTTGTTGGAGATAGATTTCGTCTTGCGCGAAAGAACTTACTAAGGTTCAAGAAGATTTGGATTTGAAACTAATGCATAAAAGTTTATCAGTAACTGACTTTTAGAAACAATATCAAAAGCAACTTATCTTTATCTTCAGAAAAGTGGATTTCCACTACTCTTCTTTTGGAACAATTTACTGCAGTAATAAAAAAAAGCTTCACTAATATCCATCTCAATGAGCTTTTTAATCCTATCACCTAGATTTTAAACTATTAACTCTCAATGATTTTAATGAGTAAAGATGAAATATATTCTTCTTTAATGAATAGAACTATTATATAATTGCAATTTTTATTATTTATAAATAGAATTTAAAATTCTTTCGGTTGCTCTTGAATATTCACAAGTGTATAAAATGTATTACATAAGCTCTTATTAACGAAGGAATTGCTCATTCATACTATATATACTAAGATTAATGTTTAAATTTTCAGCAGAGTTTAGGTTTATAATGAAAGGGGAATCGTTTATAGTTGAAATATAAATTTTTTTACAAACTTAAAAGTCTTGAAGTTAGTTCATTCATTAATATTATCTATTCATTTAGCTGCAAATTATAATTATGTGCTATATATTGTTGAGATTAGTTAGAAATTAAAAATATTTAGTAATTATTTGAGTGTAATTAACTAAATATCTATGATTCATTGAAATGATTAACAAGACTGTTAGACATTTTAAACTAGTCTCTTTTCTAAATATTTTGATTATTGTCGTTAAAAATGAAAATAAAGTGCTTGTACGTGATCTTTACTTGGATAAATTTGTCTTGGACATGTACAATACGATTTTTGCATTTAATAACAAAAATGTTTTTATAGGGATATTCATGCAGTGAAATATACTAGCTTCATAATTTACAAAGAGAGAACTGTTGAATATAAATGGCATTGTTCAATAAATCTATTTTTGTTTTGTGCAATAAGCCTTTAGGGTTCCTTCCTATTTTGCATGGTTAGTACAATAAAATGGGCAACATTCAAACTCATATATTTTTGAGTAAAAATGTTCATCTAATAAATTAAAAAGAATTGGAATCTGTGATTTTTAAGGTATGTTTTCCAGATTTCATTTGACCAAACTTCTATCAATCCTGACCAATCTTACCTCATGTTGTTAGCATGCTATCAAAGGTAATGAATCATTTATGCTTCTCTCATATTGAGCAAACAATTTTTGCTTTGTAAATAAACTTTAAATTAGCTTTAGTTGTAGTGAATTTGAATTACATGATTCAAGTATTTAAACCGTTGAGATTCAAAGCATTCCAATAATACTTCAACAGTAAGTACTATACATTTTTTTGTAAAGGTATCTTATTATTTCTATCAATCATGTATAAACTCTTATAAGTCTTCACTATTAAAATTTAGAGAGTACTACGATTTTCATTTACGTTTAATAGTTTAGTCAATGATTTTATGATTTTTGAATATATAGCAATACTTAATTTAAAAATTCAAAAAATTGCTGGTTCGCTGATTTTCCTAACTAAATAAATAATCTGTAGAATCTGTATTCCAATAAATATTTCCTTAATAAAAAAAAATAATTTGTTCTAATGTTGTCATCGATTGAACAATTCTAGCTTTTGTATTTTCATATTTTTCAGATTGCGTAATTTGAGTAGACTTTGCATTGTTGTTCATGATAAATTTATAGATTTTGTAATTAGAATAATTCTGTGGAGTTACGCCTCCTAATAGAAGGTTATAAAAATGTCAAAAGTACAGCGGCAAAATTTTTGCTTTGAGTTGCTACGTATTGGAATTGCTTAGCTTGAAAATTGTATGTTCTTACCTGGATTTATATTTTATGCAAATTAAATATTTTCTGGGTATGCAACATAAACAAATTTCTATTATATTACTTTTTTGTGCAATAGGTTTGATATGACTTCTCACAAACATTATTTAATTATTAATAATTTAGCCTTTTCATATAATGATCTTAGATACACACGAAATCAACATTATGAAATTTTTGTAAATCTAAACATTTTCACTTTATTTACTTATTTAGTGTGGAGATTTTTGAAAGCATAATTATTAACAAAATATCATAAAAGAATCGGTAGAGATTCCAGCTAGGAGATAGAATCACTATTTAATCAGTCAATTCTACCATTATGGTCATAGATTCGACAGTCATCAACTATATGGTACATGATTTGTAAAATCTTATCTATATAGAGCAATTGCAATTATCTAAGTGTAATGTACTGAATCTATTGATAAAGCTCCGGTTGTCTTCGGGAAGTCAAATCCAGATAACTTTATTGTTGGATTTGAAGAATAAATTTGTTTGGTATCTGTAAGAATTTCATTTTTATTGTAATTCTTTGACGATAGATTCTAGGTTGAATATTCAAAGAAGAGATTTTGATTTGAGACTAGTCTTAGGTAATGAAAACATATTTTGAATTATTGGAAAGTCCGATAGGCTTAACATCTTTTTATATATTTTCAATGAAATAATTTCTTTTTTTGACATCAGGAGAGAAATATTTGAAAAAGCGGTTAGCCATTTCAATGAGATAGACATGAGTAGGCCAGTGATATTTTTCATCGTAATATTTGATAAATATCTAAAAAAATTAGCTAAAGAACTTTTTATCTAACTAAGGATATAGTCTTTAACAGCAGAATATACTAGTGCTAAAAAAGTTGTCGATAACAACTCCAAAAATATTACCATCCATGTTTCCAAAAATATTATTCATAGAAATTAATTTTGATTTACCTATAGATAAATGAGAAATCCCTAAGTTTGGCTACTTCCAAGGTTACTTCTAAATAACATGGTTAAAACTGTATTTCAGTCTATTATTGCAAAAGTTTATATTTAAATTTCAAGCTTGTTTATTTGAAAAATTGAGAATACTGTCTTCACTTGTTTAGATTGTATTGTTTTTTATATTCTTATTGAAAAACTTTCCAACTTCAGAAAAATATCTTTTTTTGAGAATCAAATATAGTTCAATTTTTGTACTCTGTTTGTAGACGATCATTAATAAACCTATTAAATAAGAGAATTGAACTTTTTTTTCAGAATACTTTGTAATGAATTATTCTGTAAAATTTTATGTGTAATACTACTATTGTCATTTAGTGTAATTTGAATTTTTTTATCGGAGAGTATTTTTTAAGCAAACTAATGGCTTACCTGCATTTAAAATTGTTAGAAACTGTTAAAAGGCTATTTTTTTAAACAGAGTCATAAACTGAAATTAGATCAATAAAGGTAGCATCATTTCTTCAATTTGGTTTTGAAAGACTTTTAAAATGTGAATCGAAAATAATTTTTTTTACAGCATCTTTTTCCTGAGCTAAGCCCTGTCTGTTCTATAAGTAATTGGGTCACAATTATTGACAAAATTATTAATATTCTTTTTTAGACGGTTTAACTGAAACAGAAAATGAAAGGTGGAAGATAAAGAAGTTTTTAAAAAGTTCTGAAGAAGATTGCAGGGGCAATCGAAACTGTTGATGTTGATGGGTGTTATGTAAACATTGTACAAAAATATAAAGATTTTTATAAAAAAGGAAATTATAATAATGATGTTGGATGAAAATTTCTTGGATTAATTCTGGGGTTATCTGGTCAAAGATTGTTATACTAATTCTTTTATGCCAGTTTTGTAGAATAGTTATGTATGAATAACATTATTGAATAATGTTATCAACTATGCTTTGGACTTAGGTCCTGAATATTTTAGAAACATTAAAAGTATGCTATCTGATTTTCAGACCTTTTTTAAAAGAAAATTCAAATTTTCAAACATTTAGTGATTTTCAGATTGATATTAAAGGAATGGTGTGAAAAAGAAATTTTTAATCCTGCCTTCATATAGTTTTCTCATTTTATTAATTGAGTTTAGAAATCTGATATGTAAGATTGCCAAGCTCATTAGTAGTGACAGTAGTATTTATTTTAGGAACATTTCTATATCGACCAGGCTTACATATAAGTGATGAGGCCTCACTGGTTGATGTCAATTTTTACTTCTAAATGATCTTTCAGTTCTGGCACTATCTAGTAATTTTTATAAATTTGTCAGAAAATTTTGGGTTTTTGGTAGACAAAAAGTGGCTCTAAAGGACACTGATAATTCAACCTGGAATGAATTGCTTTTAATATCCCCATGAAGATTAGACTTTTTAGCAGTTGGTAAAGCTATCCTGGCAAGAGAAAATTGAACTTTTTTTTTTTATTTTATTCAAGATATCTAGCATATGGACTTTAGTTAGCTGTCCTTAAATTCCAAAACGTCCAATTAAGTGATTAAACTTTGTTTATGTTGACTAGGGGGAAAAACGATATAACATCAGTCGTTCATCAGATAATGATAAACAAATTTTTTTTATCGAAACAAAACATAAATCAGGATTTGCTTCTGATCACCAACTTCTTGAATAAAATATTCATTTTAATTTGACCTTGTAACTTAAGTGCATGTTATTTGAATATATCAATTCTAAAAGTTCACAATTAACTTAGTTTTTATTTTAGATATCCCCAAAGACTACTAAAAGAAATCTTCTGTAAATATACAAGATAAGAAATATAGAACAAGTTTATATTGGAAAGGTTATAAATATTATATACATAAAAATTACCGATCCAAATAATTATTGTAATATCATTTGAACTATTTTCAGAAATTATTTGCTTTAGAAAATAGTTTGAAATAAAAAGTTATACCATAATTAGAATGCATTGTATCAATAATCAATATAAATCCAGGAAATTTAAGATGTATATTACTATAAAATTGTATCCTGAGTACAGTTACAAGTATTGAAATATTAATACACAGAGGATTTCCGTTTTTGATCTTAGAATATGCTCAGTTTGTTTCCTAGGTAAACAAAATTTTTGGGGTAGATGAGAGACTTCGCTGTGATGTGTTTTATTGCTGTCAATACCATGTAATTATTTTTCATTTCAAGAACATGGGAGTTTATCTCTCTAGTCTTGGCACAATCAAAATACCATCAGAGTTGACATTAATTGTGCTTTTTCATAATTTGTTGTCTTTAACTAAGGTCATAAAAAATGAAATCTGTTTTAGTGTAGAGATAATTTGTTTTACATGTTAATTCATGTTATTTGAAGAATGGGTTGAGGGAAGATTGTTATCCATACACTCCAATATTGTCAATAACAACCATGGTCAGATATTTTTAAATGCAATTTTTCAGAAAAGCTCCACTAGCTACTTGTCAATATCAATATCTGTAGTGAAATTAGTTTAAAATTATCAATTTTATATCATGATTTCTCACTTGATCGGTAACTTTAAATTTTCTTGACAATCAAATCCCCATTAATAATAAACCTTCTTTCTACAGCGGGTAAAATATACATTTACAGTGTACTTCATTCAGTTCATTGTTGACGTCTGACTTTATTATGAGCATTAAAGCAATCTGTATTTCTATATACAAAGAAGCTTTTGAAGATAATGACTTGTTACCTTAACAATTTTGATGATTCATGGTATTGATATTAAAAGGCTTGTTTAATTAAGAATATTATGGAAAAATTATAGCTGTATAAAATGCAGCCTCATTTCTTCCAATCTTATTAACATAACGTCTGAGCCTATACTTAAAATGTCGGCATCTAATGTTTGGTTATTATTTTTATGGACATTAACATGTAAAAAATATTTATTAATATAGTGTATGCTGTTACATTAATTTGAAATAAAAACTTTTAAGTTCGCAAATAAAAATAAATGTATTAAAAAAACTAAACGCTAAAATTAAAATGTTTGTTAAACGTATATATATTCTCACAGCTGCACAACTTTAAAAATATTTTTTTTTATAAATAAAAAAAGGTATTTGAATGTACTTTTTTATAAAAAAATACAAGATTTAAATATAAAAATATTTTAATAAAGAAATAACATAAGTAAAAATAAAAACAGGTATTAATTAATTCCTGTAATCTGTAAATGGAAATGATTATTTATTATTGAAAAGCAAGCTAGCCTTGGGGCTCTTGTGTAATTAAAAAGTCAGATGAAAATTAGATAAGAGAATAAAGAGAATTTAGCTTGACCAATGGAAGCACCAAGCCTCTCGGACCTTAACGAAAATTTGGATTAGTGACGTCTTTGTTCGTTCAATCTGGAGATTTACTATAAAAAGAAAAATATTGAGTTCCTGACAGTTTTTCCAGCTTGATTTGGTGAGACAAACGATAAGACGCACTTGTCATTCTCTCTCACTTATTTTAAAAATGAAAAGACTGTGATACCAGAATGGAACCAGCTAATGCTACCTCCAGAATATCAGACCGGTCTTCCATGAAAGTCTTCGTGGGAATTGCTAACAGGAACCTGGAAATCTACTACCGTAAGCAATTGAACTGAACGATTTTAAAATCTGAAGTAATTAAGAACTTTAAAGATTTGATCAGTTAATCTAAATTTTTTAAAAAAGAACTTTTCTCTGACTTATGTTTCAAATTAATTATAAATGTTTAATTTTTACATATTTGTTTGCTAAAAAAAAATCATTTCCATTTTATTATTTTATTTGTATTAATATTTATTGTTTAAATTTTAAATGATAAAATTTAAGTTGGGTATGGACATTGCATGGATTTGTTAGTGGTTAGTTATGTTGTGGTTTTCACATTCGATTAGAATATATAGGCCGTCAATGTCAATGTGACATCTTATGATGAATGCTATTGGATTTCTTGTATTCCCTCTGCTATTACGTTATCGATGACTTTGTATTTTGATCGGTTGTTTATTTTGGAATGTTTTTAATTGTGGAATCTATGCAGCTGATCTGTACTCAACATTATAAAACAAATTTTATAAAATTCATCTGTGCGAACATATCTAAATGTTAAATTTAAGTCAGGCGTGAATGGCTATATTGTTTTGTAAAGTTATATTAAGGGAGGGTAATCTTAGGTTATTCATTTCGTAGTTGAATTAGGTCAATGAATTGGATATGTTTGTGTAATTAGTAGATGTAGTATGAGTTTCACTACATGCAGAATCACTGAATATGCTGCACCAACCCTTTGCCTATGGATGGGATTGTAAGTCGGCAAAGGATCGCGGTCCCTTCCTATGGAGTTTTTATTTTATTGTTCTTCTTGCCATACAGATGTAACATTCCTGTATTGGTCAAGAGTCAATGTCTTCTCTAACTATACTGTTCAGATGTCCATTCCTGACAGTATAGTATATATGTGCTGTTGTATTTTCATGCTACATTGAATACATAAATGTATCAGATGGATTGACGCCGGTTTGACTGCGAACTTTTGGCCTAAGGTTAAATAAGGGAAAGAATATTTTCTTTTCAAATGCAGATCTATTCATACTCGATCCACTAAATAAATATTAAACTCATTATTGCAATCTATTTAAAATTAAAAGTTAATATTAAAATGTTAAATGTATTCCTCAAAATTTATTTATATGTGCGTTAATAAATATTTGTTTGTTAATTACTGGCAGTGGCTTTTATTTTTTTATATATACAAACTAAACAAGTTATTTCTTATCTCTGCGTCTCCATGAGCTAGTGACAATGGGCTAACGGTCTAAATATTTAAATAAAGTGGAATCTTAACAGCATGTATCTGCCTACTTTATAATTTTTTCTAGGCTCAAATGCCTAGATGGCGCCCCTGTAGTGAAGATATCGTAGACTGTTGCCTCCACTTTTACTTGGATCGTTATAATAAGTTGTAAATATTTTTATATGAAGAAACATTTTATGAAAAAAAACATTTTTAGGATAGTTGCTTTGACACATACATACTCGCACAAAGCATACTTATATAAACAAAGTGCACCACAGTTTTGTTAAAAAATAATTTATTTTTTAATACATTCATAATTTTTTCTAAAAAAATAAAAATAGAAAAAAAAATACGTATAACTGTTACATTTTCTGATGTTTTTTTTTTTTAATAGTCAATTTTATTTAATCTCTGAGTACAAAAGCTAATTATTTATAGCGAATAATTAAAATCCCCGCTATTACAAGCGATAAAAATATAAAAAACAACAGAGTATTTTGCAACCAAAATGCAAACCTAAAGACAGTAGCATTACAATAACTGTCGTATTTCTCTTCATTAGTGTCATCATATATTACTTCAGAGTACATGGAATAAACTAAAACGCTTCCTATAAAATAAATAGCAATTTTTAAAACGATAATCTATCTATCTATCTATCTATCTATCTATCTATCTATCTATCTATCTATCTATCTATCTATCTATCTATCTATCTATCTATCTATCTATCTATCTATCTATCTATCTATCTATCTACCCACCCATCTGTCTATCTATCTAACCAACCCACCCACCCATCTATTTATCTATCTATCTATCTATCTATCTATCTATCTATCTATCTATCTATCTATCTATCTATCTATCTATCTATCTATCTATCTATCTATCTATCTATCTATCTATCTATCTATCTATCTATCTGTCTGTCTGTCTGTCTGTCTGTCTGTCGGTCTCTCTCTATATATATGTGCAGGTGTTAAAAATGGATTGATTATTTTTACTTTAATATTGGCAGCAAGTTACTGTTGAAATAGGATGGTTATTGATCATAGCTTTAAATAATCGTGTATTATCAAAATCGTTCATGTTTTGAAATAAATAATATGGAATACTTTTTGTATATTAGAGATCAGATTAATAAGCTTGCTATAAGCGATGCATGAATTATATCTAGCACAATTGTTTGCCAAGAAAGCAGAATCTCCAAAACCAAGATTGAAATTTCAGTAGTGAGTTAAACTAATTTTGGAAAGTTATTATTTTATATTTATTTTCTTAGGTATCACTTAACTCATTTTAGCCGTTTCATCATGTTATATAATAATATAAATAGTTACAGGAGGACAAATACAAATATTTCTTTGAACTTATGAGAAAATACATCTACTGGAAATTTTAAAAAATAAATGTGTTATTCAAATTTGTTATTCGCTAAAAATAAATAACGATAATTTTTTATTTATATATTCATAGGAATACGATTACTATTAAAATGTATATTTAAAAATGAGGGTTGATAGCATAGCAGATGAAGAGCTAGAGACTTCTAAAACCATCGTCTTGGATTTTTATTTTTTTTTATGTTTAATATTTAATTATAATAGAAGCTGAAAAGTGTTTAAATAGTAGGTACATATACATAAGTAATAATTATATATAAAGGGGCCAGAACTTAGGATTATCTGCTGAAGAAGATAATGTGATTACATACGTTAACTATCAAAGTTTGGCACTCTATTTTATATGTAATTGCATATATTTATTGATATAAAGATAACAAAGATATATTTGTGTTTAACAGCAGATGGTGATTTAAATTATTGGTTACATAATGATTGATCAAAGTATGAATAAGAATATTTATTTTACTAATTTAAATAAAATCAAAAAGGAAGATGCATTAACTATCTATTTTGATTATCATGATTAAATGTCATAGATTTATATTTTTATGGCATATGCTTACTCTGCACTATATATTTATTATTAAATATACAGTATTATAAGATCATCAGTGAGAGGTTAAAATGAATATTCATTACATCTTGATTAAGCTAAGAAAGACACCATAAAATCCAGATACCTTTAATATGAAAGTATTCCCTTCTATTCATATATATTGTAATGGAATAAAAATGAGAGCAATAAGAGAAGCTTTATTACACTCCATGACTCGAGGTATCAAATCTGTAATGGAAGAAAAATGAACAAGAGAGAAAAGAGAGACTCTATGTATATGTCCTAGCTCTGAATGCCAACTCTGTACCATTATAAAAAATGAGAGCACGATAATTCACCTTGTTAACAAGTCTCTGGCAAGCTAAATCTGTAACATTACAAAATGAAGATAAATTTCATTAATCTTTTTATTATAATAAAATACCAATATGTATGAATAATAAATTCTATAATGGAATAAATTGATAATATGGGAATGTTTCTTTTATATGCCTTATGAATTGAGTAAAGCTAAAATCTGAAATGGTATAAATTATACAATACCAAATCTATAATAATATAAATAGGCTAGCTAAAATTAATGGAACTACATAAATTGAATGGTACTCATCTTATAGCTAAAGACGCCATTCTATGGCGCCGTTTTCACGCTAAAAGTAATAAAAATGCTGCAGATCGCTATGTCGAGTTGCAGCACAGCATGTATGTTGCATGGAAGCAAATATATTTCCCAAATTTGCACAGTTTATAAAACAGTTACGACTCGATGAAAGAGGGTATATTTGAATTGTATGGAAATGTAGTTTTATTTGTTTTTTTTTTTTAATTTTAAAGGATTAAAATGTTCAGATTTTGTAAAGTAATAATTCTAAGACTTTCTAAAACATACTGTATTTAAGTTTTAATTGTGAAAACGTTAAAGATCTATGTTTTTAGTGATTTGCAATTCGGTAATGCGTCAAGTAACGTACTATTCATAACATTCCAAGAGATAAACAATATGGCACAGGAAATTACACATGTTGTTAGATTCGGTGATTTACCAACAACAGAATATAATGCTGTGTCCTATTTGCAAGCTTTACGACATATATTACTAAACCTAACCCTAAAACTAACCCTAAAACTAATCCTAAACCTAACCCTAAAACTAACCCTAAAACTAACCCTAAACATAACCCTAAACCTAACCCTAAAACTAACCCTAAAACTAAACCTAACTCTAAAACTAACACTAACAACTGTTAATTTTTATTTGAATTAAAAAATAGTCGTAATATATGTTTATCTGTTAATAAAAAAAAAAGTAAAACGAAGACTAAGAAAATAAAAAATAGAGTAAGAAATTTTAATTTTTATTATGATTATTATTTTTTAAACAACAACAACAAAAAAAGTCGTAACACAAGTAAAAAAATATCTGCTAGAAAATTGATAAAAAAAAGCTGTAACACAAGTAAAAAAATATACAATAGAAAATTGATAAAAAAAAAGCCGTAAGACAAGTAAAAAAATATACAATAGAAAATTTATTTTTCTAATAAAGAAACATAAAAAAGATGTATGAAATAGTAATTTGTTTATTTTATTTTACATTTATTATTATCATTTAAATTGTATACGTTAATAAAAAATAATATTTAAAAAAGACGATTTTGTTTTGTTTTTATTTTCGCATTACAAAAAAGCACAGAAAAATTATTAAAATCAACGGCCGTGAATGTTCATATTTTATAGTTTTAGCGTGAAAACGGCGCCATCCAATGGCATCTTTAGCTATAAGACAAGCACCAATTGAATAAAACATCTGTAAGAGAATAAAATGACAAAAGGTTAAGTAAACTCTATTAATGAAATAATCTAAAATCTATATTAAATGAAATTTAAATTTATAAATAATATTTATATATTAAATAAATATCAACTTGGCTAGACACAAATTATATAAACAATATAAAATAATATATTTGAAAATTAAACATCACATGACCATCTCTTATGCTTCTGGCATCCATTGATTACTCTAGCTTGCTGTGTGTGGCATACATATAGTGAGTTTTGCCTGTTTTAACAACAGTTATACACAAGCATAAGAGATGGTGGTCATGTGATGTTTATTGGCTTAAAACCAATCTTGCCTAATAGGATATTGGTGGCTTAGAACCAAAGACACCAAAATGTATGGGAACTGAACTGGGTTCAGACCCATATGGAAACATTAAGGTGTTTTCAGTTTAAGACTCATAGTTTTGTAGTTAAATGGAGATAAAAGGTGGTTGCTGGAAGGTTGCGTTAGATCCTAAGATCTAGATGCAGTGCTCTCAGATCCAAGACTCCTCACTGATGAAGGCCACAAGACAGAAACTAGTCTGGGGATATTGGATGAGTAGACACAAGATGGGAATTTTATGTACAAGCCTTATGGCATCCATTGATTACTCTAGCTAGCTGTGTGTGGCATACATATAGTGAGTTTGCCTGTTTTAACAACAGTTATACACAAGCATAAGAGATGGTGGTCATGTGATATTTATTGGCTTAAAACCAATCCTGACTAATAGAATATTGGTGGCTATGATTGTTAAAGAACCAAGGACACCAAAATGTATGGGAACTAAACTGGGTTCAGACCCATATACTATATAAGCTGATGGGCTTGAATTGGAAATATTAAGGTGTTTTCAGTTTAAGACTCATAGTTTTGTAATTAAATGGAGATAAAAGGTGGTTGCTGGAGGGTTGCATTAGATCCTAAGATATAGATGCAGTGCTCTCAGATCCAAGGTTCCTCACTGATGAAGGCCACAAGCCAGAAATTAGTCTGGGGATATTGGATGAGTAGGCACTAAATGGGGATTTTATGCACAAACCTTCTGGAACCCATTGATTACTCTAGCTTGATGTGTGTGGCATACATATAGTGAGTTTTGCCTATTTGAAAATTATGACAAATATATTGATCAATAGCTTATATTGGTATTTATTCATAAAGAACTATTTTATTACTGTGCTAAATTTATTACTATATTAAAGAATGAGTGAAATTATTTAAGTTTGGATGATTATATAAAAGTTTATTATAAATAATTTATTGACCTGTTTTTATATCAATTGATGTTTATAAAACATTAAATTCACTCTTAATAATTACTAAATTCTAGTACAGTAATACAATTTATATTATTTTGTTAAATATTTCAAAACCAGGCATTCTTCACAAATCTGGAACTTAATTGTAAATATAGGGGACATGAACTCAGACATTCAAACACCCACCAACTATTCTTCAGGTCCCCTATATTATTTTATTAATTAAATTTTATATGTTTATGTTTGGAATATTCCAAATGATTATTACTATAATATATGTCTGGTAATTTAAATAAGATTTTTAACTC
Organism: Epiperipatus broadwayi; assembly: GCA_028023455.1. Taxonomy (NCBI): domain Eukaryota; kingdom Metazoa; phylum Onychophora; class Udeonychophora; order Euonychophora; family Peripatidae; genus Epiperipatus; species Epiperipatus broadwayi. The sequence continues at coordinate 6,752,377 of JAQFVV010000001.1, read as the reverse complement.
GAATTTAATAAATAATAATTTTATTTACAAAATTATTAATAAAATAATATACTTGAATATTTTAAATCAATGTTATGAAATATTATATTTGTTTGAACTGTAAGTATAAGGTGATGCAAAGACTTTATATGTTTTAAAAGAACCATAAAGAAAATATTTATTTGTTGTCTCCAATATATATATATTGTAACCTGGTTTGGCACAATAAAGAAAATATTTATTTGTTGTCTCCAATATATATATATTGTAACCTGGTTTGGCACAAGAAATACTAATTATACTTATATAATCAGTAATATCTGATGTCATCTTATTAAAAAAATGAAATAACTTCAAATTATGCTTAAAAGTACTTATAGGTGCAATTTGAGGATTGTTAGATGTTTAACATTTTACTTTAGTGTATAGTCAATGATAGAATAGGGGGTGGCTTGTCACAAAAGTAGTCAGTTTAGTTTGTGTTAATTCTAATTTGTTTTATTTGTCTGCAAAATAGTATTAAGATTTGTTTGAATGATTCTCTAGTCCATTTGCTTTTTATATTTTAATCTATAGTATAAACAGTGAAATATGTTTAACTCATCATCATTAAAATTGTTATTTTAGTCATATCAGTTTAGTACCTATTGTATATTATTTGTAAATATTCATATATGACTGTATCATTGTTCAACTTCATTTTTCATTCATGTAGTTCATTAAACCATCAAATATCATGTCTCATATACAAATATTTAATTTTACAACTAAAAAACCAGCTTAATTATATTTTAAATGAATTCATGGATCACTGGACTGGTGAATTATTAAACAACAATTATTCTATAAAATATTTTATTTGTTATTCTGTTACATTAAAAATACAGAATATTTAATTCTTAATTCAATTTAATATTTATTTTATGTGATAGTCAAAATGATTTTTCCCCCTCTTTTTTCTTTTTCAAGACAAGAAAGTTTTTTGCATAAAAATCTCCTAATTAAAAATCTTAGTGCAATGGGAGGAATAATTCTCTGTCTGGTGACTTTGAGCTTTCAAATAACCTTGGTTTATTGGAAGAATAGATGCTTAGGTAATGTTTTGGAATCTATAAAAGGGTTGATTACAATTCTATAAGGGTGGACTGCTGACAAATTTTCTACTACTGATTGAACTCCAATTCACTTTCTAACAAAGTTTAATAATACAATTTTTTTGTTAAAAGCTAATTATTCCAAGACCAAGTTTAAAGTAAAAAAAAGTATTATTGGTTTCTAAATATGGCAATGTAAACAACCGTAAAGATATGTCAATCTTTATTCTTAATTAACCATCTAAATTCTCAAATCATTATTTAAAATGTGTATGTGTGTCTACACTATATATTATTTAAATTTAATTGCTAATATTGAAGAAAAAATGGAAATGCATAATTGTATTTTAAATTTGTTTAATTTAAACTTTAATCCTAATTGTAAAGAAGAATGTTTGTTTATTTTTTAAGATTATTTTTTCTAAAATTTAATTATAATATAATGGAGCAACTGTATATTTTTATTATATTGAAAAGTGTGCAAACTTTTTATTAAACATATCAAGAACTCTTAATACTAAATTTTTGCTATTATAAAAGAATAAGGTTGAGATGGATGCATATGAATAATTTATTTTTATTGTTATTATTATTGGAACACTTGCCTGACTATTGCTATTTGTACCTGTTTGAAAAATCAGATTAAATGTGTAATTTAATGGATTGACTAATATTTATTGATTTATCCCCAATTACTGTGAGGAATGAACATATAAAATGGAAAAGACTGATTGTGAATTTCTTTTATGCAATATTCTCTTCATTTGCAGTGGAATTTTTTTATTTAGAATATTACCAACAAACTCACAGAAATTTAAGTAAATATTATCAGTTAAATAATTATATGCATTTATGAATGGCTCTGAAAATATAAAATAAATGCTTGAATATATCTCACAAATGAAACAATAAATTATTGCTGTATTGACATTGTGATAAAATGTTTATTGCTTAATAAAAAAATTCTTTTATATAATGTTAACAGTGGTTTCATTAGCCTTGCTAAGAACATTGAATACTGCTATTCTGAATCCAAATAATGTTATTTGTCTTTCTGCAGGAATGTGTTATGTGTTCATCAGTATTTATCTTTGTGCCAATTATTATTATTATTTAGTATATGACCAAGAGACATCATTTACAAACTATAAATAAACTTTTCATTTTTCAGCCAGGAAAAAAAAAACTTTCATGATTATTATTATTTAATAGTATTTAACAGATAGATAGATTAAAAAATTGTTTTATTATTTTTATTATTATATTAATTATTGTTTCTTTAAGAACGTCTCATTAAATGTATAATATGAAGGAAATATTATACGAGGTTTTTTTTTATTATTTTAATATATTTTTATTGTGTGCCCATATTATAAATATACATGCATGGTAGAAAGGAAGACGTCCATTTAATGTTGAAGGGGTTAATAGCTCTTTTAAAAGAAGCTCATTATATAAATTTTTATAGTATATCTTTTCCAATAGATTAGAAAATAATTATTTTCAATAATTATTTAACCTAGAATATAAAGATTTATTATTTATCTAAACCAAACTTTTACTTTAATTTTGTGCTAATGCAAATGCACTATAAAAAATTATTTTGTCTTACCTTGCCAATAGAAATTATTTTGCCTTGCTTTTCAACCGTAATTAGTATGTTTCCAAGTTATAAATATTATATTTATCAGATATGAAATATTTATTCATTATTGCTGTTATAGTTGTTAATTGATATTTTTACAGTAGTTCTTTACCTACTGGTATTTGAATTTGTCTGTGTATTATTATGCTTATATATGCGTGTCTATTATTAAATCCAACAATAATAATGTGTGAATTGAAATTAAAAATGATTTAAAGTCTATCAGTTTCAGAGGACAAGAATGGGCCAATTGAAATGGGAAGATTAGAAATTTACTTAATTATGAATTTATTGTTCTTTATTATGCTTGAATAGAAAAGTATTTAGTGGCTATGTAGAATGAATTTTGTGATGTTTTATAGTATATCATGGGATTGAGTAATCTCTCCCCTTTTGTTATTTGAATATTTGATGTGGGTAGATTGCATAGTATATTGTATGGGATAGAGTAAACTCTCCCTTTTTGTTTATTGAAGTATTTGTTTGGAGTAGATTGAATCCTCCAGTTTTGATAGTTGTATTTATGCATTAGAGTATATGAAGCCAAGTATTTTATCTCCCTGATTATTTTGGTGATGAGAATTTGTTCCCACCAGTTTATTTAGTCTCAGATGTTAGACTTGCGAGTTATTGTATTGTTATTTATATGATTAGAATTGTGAAAATCTTTTATCCCCATGTGCCTTATGGAATGTTTTTATCTTATACTTATAGCCAAGTGCCAGATAATTTATTGATAAAAAATAAAAATAAAAGTAGAATTGATTTTCTCACAAAACAGTTGTAATGAAATTAATGCTAAAGCTTGGTTGATCATTGTCATCATCTGTATTATGATTGTATTACAACTTCATAAGTAAACCGATTGCATTGTTTAGTGTTAGTTATTTATTTTATGACAGACAGCATAATACAGACACATGCATAAAGTATTAATTTAAAAGATATGGAAAAACCCATCATTAATGCATAACTTTAATTATTATTCTAAATCATTTTGTATTTATCATTTAAATTTCATATCATCAACTTCCATAATATTCAATCATCATTTGAGTAAGCAAGCAAATAAGGACAAAGTATAGTTAGTTAATTAGAATTATTTATTTCTAATTTCGCAAAGACAAAACATAGTTAATTAATAATATGTAAATAAGCATTTATTTTATATAGCATATGTAAACAATTGTATTACAGTCAAATCTCAGTCTTTTACACTAATTGTGCATACACTTTGCGAGTGTTAATAATAAATGAATACTTTCTCACCAATATAAGATATAGTATTTATGCAGGAATAAAAGGAATCCGTTTAGTAAATTCTAGATAATTTCACCGACGTCATTCATTCAGACAACATATATAGTAATTTAAAGTGACTGTTCCATTGTCACGCTTTCTTTGCCAGTACTTCAGATTTGCTCATATATAAGCGTTTGAGTTGTAGGAATGAGAGGATTCCTTTGGATTCCTTTTATTCCTCCATAAATACTATATCTTGTATTGGTGAGAAAGTATTCATTTATTATTAACACTCGCAAAGTGTATGCATAATTAGCGTGAAAGGCTGATATTTGACTGTAATAGTTAATTAATAAAATTATTTATTTCTATTTTGCAAAGATAAAACATAGTCAATTAATAGAATTATTTATTTCTGTTTTACAAAGATAAAACATAATTAATTAATAGAATTATTTACTTCATTTTTGCAAAGACTGAATATAGTTAATTAATGGAGTTATTTATTTCCATTTTGCAAAGTATCATTTGATATTATTTTTATTTTATACCTATTCTTAGATTCAAACCCTTTTATTTTTAGTTAATGTGCATTTGAAGTAAAATGCCAAAATTTTTGGTTTTATCCTATAATTTAATGTAAATATTGAACTGTATGTTATTTATCATAGACTTATCAACTTAATTGATAACATAAGAGTGTTAAAAACAAGATGTCAAATATAAAGTAAATTTTTGTAGTTTATTATCTGAAGTGTAGAGCTATATTACTTCAGCTCAATATGTGTATCAGAAGTGACTGATAACTTAAAACCATTTTGCAATAAAAATGTAGAGTTTATTTTGGTGTATTATTTTTAGTGTTAAAAATATAATGTGTTTCCATAAGTGTGTCAGAATGCTTTGATAGATGAAATGTATCAGAATAGAAATTAGAAAATTATCTTGTGTTATCTGCTCTTATGTAAATTTTTCAACTATTGATGTTAAATACATCTAGAACTTGTACCTGCACCCATTATAAAAAAATTAAATGTTTGCTTAACTATTTTTTTTAATAAATGCTTTATTATTCAAAATTGTGTTCAGAATTCTTCTTTGACATACATTCGTATTTCATATTTCCACACATGCACACACATTTACTTTATATAATATGATATGATTGCACTTTTCATTTAATTTAATGATGAATATATCCAGATATGATGATATTGATTTCCTTGATCCAAACACTGTATGAAATGTTAATTATTTACTGATTCTTTAAAAGTTTTATCATTCAGTTATTGTTTAGATGATAAATTGAAATCAAAATGTACCCTATTTTTTTCATTATCTAATTATCCTTATTATTTAGGATATTGCTTAATTTATATCATTACCTTTCTAATAGTAAATAGGAGATGTTGAAAAGTGTAGATTTAGATTAAGCCATGTACTAAATTAAGTCCTTGAGATATTCAATTATTAATTTAGAGTAAATATTAATTTAGTTGAATAGTTTAAATTAGTGTATAATTAAAAGTTCAGTAATGTTAGGTTTATTTTATGTTTAGATCCAACTTGCTATACAGTATAGTTATTAAACATAGCATTTTAGTTATTAATTTAATTTTCTAATGTAGTAGAGGTTGTTCAAAGCATCTGGATGATGGGAGGAGGTGAAGTATAGACTATAACTTGTTAATTTAGATGGTAGAATTTTACCAATTTAATTCTTATTTATTTTAGAATTTAATAAATGTTTTATTTCCTATTAATTATAATATTTTCTCCCACATCTAATGTACATTTTACACCTCATAGACCTCTGTATCCCTCAACTGAGCTAGGCTAAGGAAAAACTTTATTTAAGAGCCTCTTTAATAATTTTAGGGTAAGTTAAATCAATAGTTTATTCTATGGTACGTAGAATTGGTGTCCCCAGGTATTTGTGGTTGTTGGCGATCGATGATGAGGGGTTACAATATATATATATAATGTACCCAGACAAATGGATGATAACAGATAATTTTCCATATAAATTAAGCTTTTCTTTTATTTTCGCTAAGTATAATGTTTATCCTCCTATTATTACAAATTACTTTAGCTTTATACTATCAACTATAAAACTTACTATCCTATTTGATAAGACCACAAACCTTTTAATATTAAATAAATACCAATATATCCATTCATTGGCATAAGAATAGCAAGATACTTCTCCTTATTAAGCTTCCAGATATTTCCATGACTAACACTGATACTTAATAAACTTAAAGAGAATATCTATAATTATTGCAAACTTTATTTAATAATATCTACCATAACTTTACTGATTATCTATTTTCCAATAGGTAAAATTTTATTAATGTCATTGTTAATAATAATAACAATAATATTATGATAAGGAGATCTCAGGTTATCATTGTTTCTTAATTTACCATTTAGTTACCATTCTAGATGCAAAGAGAGATTTTACTTATATCTATATGTAATGCAATAACCAAATTAACTATCATAGTCATAAACAATACTATTTTATCATTATCTTCAATGACTCAGAAAAAATAATCAATCTTACTTTTAATAGAATAATAATAATACATTATACAATCAATAAAATAATTAATCACCTGGCTATTTGAAAAATGACATTCTTTTCTACATATAGAATACAATCTTCACTTATGACTCATGTGGTCGTAGCAACTTGATACTAATCAATATATCTTTTAAAATATTCTACCTTTACATAATTGTTGTACATTATCTTCTTATTATGTTGATTGTTATGCAAGATTTAAATTTTATAATTCAAACTAATATATATATATATATATAAGTACATACCATAACAATCTAGGAATATAAATATAATATATATATATATATATAAGTACATACCATAACAATCTAGGAATATGATGTGAAAATGACCCAGAATAAGAAAAACTTGACTATACCCATTTAATCAAATTAATAAACATTAAAATTTATTACCATATAACTTACAAACTTTATAAATTACTTTTTTATATAATTTTTTATTCTTTAATTACTGAAACACACAGGCTTATTATATACCTGTGTCTATATGCACAGACTTTCATACGACCCACCACTCTCCAGAACAATATAACATAATTATTTACAAAAATAGAATTATTTCTATTATACAATAAGTATTATAAATTATCTACCTTTGAAACACCATCCTTTAATTTTATTCCATTTACCTTTATCAAATAAATATTTCATTATCCATTTCACTTTCTTTATAAAATATAAATGTTTATACTAACTTTATTATAATAATTTATTGTTTATAAATGAACTATATAACTAAAATTTACAATTATTATTAGTGCTTTTCTTAATAAATATAATCTTTAATAATTATGTTAACATTTTTAAATCTATAAGAGGATTTAATGAATGTATACATTTAAAATAGAGAATATTAATTTTAAGTCATTAAGCACTAACATAATATTTTCTAAATATTTGAAACCAGGCACTCTTCCCAAACCTGGGAGCTTAATTGTAAGTATAGAGGATTTGAACTCAGATTTTCAAGCACCCTTCAACTATCCACACTATCTCATACAACTGATACACATGACCACACACATGTAGAAAAGATTAATAATCACCAATATATGTATTTCGTGCTAAACCAGCACTCATCAGTTGGTTCAGACTATCATCTCTCACACATATATATCATCAATGTTCAGTTAGCACAAAATACGTATATTGGTGATTATTAATCTTTTCTACATGTGTGTGGTCATGTGTATCAGTTGTATGAGATAGTGTGGATAGTTGAAGGGTGCTTGAAAATCTGAGTTCAAATCCTCTATACTTATAATCTTTTCTGTGTTATGACATTTATTCATTTGATCTCTAATATTTTATAAAAATAATTATTGATTATTGAATCATTTGTTTTGTAAGTACTTCCAATCTTTAATAACAATTTTATTAACTATTTTCAGAAATTCAGAAATTTTATATCTTACATTTTCGTATCCCAAAAACATTACCAAATCTTTGCCTAAATAGTTATTCTCATAATAATGAGTAATTATCTATTTAAATTAATTATTAACTTTATAAGTCATTGCTGATAAGATCACACATCCATATATATCAACTTGATGTATTACAATAAATAAAAAAGGTAGTACATAATAAGTTATATTATTTCAATAGAATATTACCTTATAATATTTTTTAAACATTTTTAAAAAATTGATTCAAGATCCCAGAATATATTTAAATTATATATTTTTTTTTAAATAAAGATGTTTAAAAATAACTTTAACATTAAATCAACAAGGAAGTTCTTAAGAAATTAAAGTTTTAACATGCATGCATCTTCATATATATCCTATTATTTTTTATCTCAAAATTGAGTTTAATTATAAAAATTAATTCTTTACTTTAAATTATTTATCTCTTTAAATCAACTAAATTTGATATTATTTAATTAATGTATTCTATACAATTAAAATCAAATATGTATTTTTTACAAGTAATTTAAACATTGCAACTTAGCCTTAAGGATTTGAAACTATCTTTAAGATTTTACACTATTTATTAACTTCTAATAAATTCCGATATCTAAACTAAGAATGAGATGTGATATGTTGGACTATTTCCATCATTTATGAGTGAATGTTGAATGTATAGAAAATTTTAAACTTTATTTAAACTTTCCAAATACAAACAACTTGTTAGTATTAACACACAAATAGACAATACAGGTTAGTAATTATACAACGTTTAGAGTAGTATTATTTTTCATTCTTCTTCAGGTGTTGCTGGACTATATGCACAGTGACAATATTCACTTAGAAGTTGAACTCGCACCTTTAGATTCTTCAATATCGAATTTCAAGGCAATTGCTCTACCAACTAAGCTATTCTGTCAAAGGCTCAATTGGTAGAATGGTTTTAAATTCAATATTTTAAAATTTCACTCACTAGTACTTCAAGTCACGAACAATTTTAAGATTAAGCATTTTAAAGTATAATAGAACTACTTAAAAAATTCAAACATTATATACTGATACTTAAGATTACTTTTAAATTATGCACATTATAAAAAATTTTCTAAATTGGCTAATCAGATACACAAACATTAAACTATTAATTAGTAACAAAGTTTGATTATCAAAAAAATTGAACTATTGAATTTTTTTTTTTTTAAATTACTATGCTACAATAAAAACTGGACAATCCACTTTAAGACAAAATCTGACGGTCATGATACATAAAACAAATGATTTTTAATTATTTTCTCAAAAGTGATCATTCAAGAATCACATCAAGCTTCATCATGAATACCAGAGTAAAAGTTAACAATTATCTCAAGCATAAAACTACTTTAAATTTATAATGAATCTGCTTTATGACTGACTGTTGGTCACTTTTTAGGTAAAATATAAAATCCAGTAAACATTCAACCAGAATTCCATAATTAAAATCCAAATGTGGTAAAATATTATAAATAAACCATGGAAAAAAAGACAGACAATACTTTTTTAAAACCTAGGCAGGAAATTTCTTATCTTGTTTTTTTTTGTATATTATATTAAAAAAAGCTTTTTTTTAAATAAAGCTGTAACTCAATTAAAGTACAGATTTAAATATTAAAGATACGTTATACATTAAAAATTAATAATGCAGTTTTTTTTAAGACTAACAATCTTATTACATTGTTCACTTAACTTTCAGATATAATGTATTTCTAACATGTTTAATTGTAAATAAAGTGTAATGCAAATATTTTGAAACCAAATTTAAAATAGCAAAATAAATTTATATTTTTTAAAAACAACAAGCATGGATATTTATTAATTTTAAATTGACTAGCTTACCTAATATGCAAGTAATGAGTACTAAAAGTTGCAAAAAGCAAATTATCGTGAAGTAGATTCTGACATTGCCCATACGAGAACTGGCAACACAGTGACAAAATAGAAAAAGACACGTCAAAATATTCAAACTTCCATAGACAATTAAATAAACAGGAAGATAATTAGATGCAGGGCAGTCAAATAAATGCAGAGAACCTAAATTAAATAAGTAATAAAACTATTTTTACGACTTATTAGTACATTCTGTTTTAATGTCTATAGATAATGTACGACACACACACACACACAAGTATATAAATTCATGTCTTAAAAAAACCAAGGAAATCAAATGTTTATATTTATAAGGATTGACAAACATATTGATACAGTAGTCTATGTTTTAAAATTATGCTTTTTATTTTTTCTTTGTGTTGTGATTGTTATTTGTAATATCCCTTTGAATAGATTGTAACTGTAATGGGTTGATATCAATATTTGTTTTGTTATCTATTAAGATATAAATGCTTATATTGTTCTTGAATGGTCTAGTGAGTAGTAGAAAGGCTGTCTCATCTTAAATCGAAGCTTGAATCTATGAATACGTAAACATCAAATGATCTCCTTAGCCAACAAAATACTTTATTATATTTGTTACAATAATTGTATTGCTGCAGTCTCATTTTGAAGTATTGTTTTGATTAAAAAATATATGGGAGAAATGAAATCCCCGTTGTTTTCTTTATGGAAACAAAATTTTCTCTATATTATTTACCTATCATTATTTTACAGGGAAATGGAGATTTTTTTAGATATGTTATTTTTTTTAATACATAAGATTTTTAAAAATAGTCCTTTTTATGCAGGCTTTATGGCTTGAGAATAGTTATAATAACACTGAAAAACAATGATATTCCAGTAAAAACCTAGACAATGATTAATGTCAAAACTTCAAACAGTCATTAAAATTTTAATTTAAATGTTGCCTTATTTATGTAAAATTAAATATGCTATAATGGTGTATTTATTTCATGTAAATATACTTGTAGTTAAAAAGAAAGGAAAATTCTCTCTTATAATTTCACGTTTTTAATTATGAGTGTGTTTGTATAATATAATTTTACATAAATAAAGTATCTTCATATCAAAATCAGATTAAAATTTTAATAATTATTTACAATTTTTTTTCATATAATTAACAGTATGTATGTATATTATATTTTCTATTTTATTTATCATTATTATTGTTTAATTATTTTATTTAACGTTAAAAATTACTTTTAACTAAATAAGATATAATAGTAATATTTTTTGACATTTGAAATAAAATATTGTTGTAATATTATAATATTATTTTATTTAACTATAGGCATCGTGTGAACATTTTAAAATCTTTATAATAAACATTTATTCACTATGGTGTCTTAGCTCCTCACTGAAGAAAACCACAGCTCTAAACCGGTCTGGGGATGGGGATAATCCTAGATAAAGTTGATTTGAATGCCTTCTCTTGTAGTAGCATTTATCATAAAAAAATTATTCACTAGATTAAGTAGAGAAAAAAGGAGTGGGGGACTTACTATTGAAATGTAAACCCTGATGTATTCATATTTGTTTTGAAAAATTAAATCAAATTAATTATTTTATATGAAATATAAAGTAAACAAAATATCATTCAATTATATTATTTATTCTAATTAATCGGAACAGGAAACAAACCCCCAGATCTATCAAAAATATTATATATACTAAATTGTATGTAATGAATTTATTATAGAAGTATTTTTTTGTAGTCTATAGTGACAAAGTTCCAGTTTTGATTCTGAATATGTTTTTAACAACACATGAAAGTAGTGTAATTTATAATGCTAAAATGAATAAATAAAAAAGATCATTATGCAAATTAGTGCATATGTCATAGTTATAAAAATAAATGTATACAAATATAAGTAAAATTATAAAGCAAGTCATATATAATGTGACATTGCTTTTATAAGCTTGTATTTACAAAAATGTAATACAGAGAGCGTACCAATAGCTCAAACAAGCTCTTAATTGGTAAGTGTGGTTAGAGAAAATATTTAAAATCTCTATTCGGAACATTTTTATTCCCAGAAATGTTTTTATGACAATTTAAGAAAGAGAAACAATATATTCCTAAAAAATACATTGTTTGCTAAAAACTTACTATCTGCTTTCATGTTAATTTCTAATATAATGAGAATCAACATACAAAAAGCTATTGTTCGCATATTTTTTTATTGTTACATTCTTTTAATCTCTCAAGTAATTTGTTGAATTAAAAAATGTATTTGATCACTTTAAACATTTAAATACATATTAAATTATATATACTTTTATGCAATTATTTTGTTAAGGAATTATAAAAAGCTTCATATCTTTTATTAATGGATGACACATGTTTAATCAGTTATATCTGTCTCTTACTAATTTGTGCTTTATTATTATTATTTTAAATAAAAATGTTCCAAATATAAAAGTTAAAAAAAAAGGATAAATGAATACTAATATTTACTATGAGTATAAAATCCGGATGAGTGCATTAAAAAAATATAAAATAGAATGAGTGAATAAATATTAATATTAGTGTATGCAAAAAATAAAAAAAGGGAAATTTGAATACTCTGTGCTAAATGTTAAAAAAAAGGATGCTAGTGTTGAACAGTTGATTTTATGGATGTCTCCATGCTGTGAATATCTAAGCATTTTATAAACTTTAAATATATTATTATTGATGTTGCTATTTGTGCTATTATATATTAATTAAATATATTTATTGCTTTATTTCATTAATTTTAATTATTAATGAATAATAATTATTATTACTAATTAAATTTATTTTTAACAGTTGTTTGAGTTATCAATTTCAATTCTCTCAATGTGTTCCAAAGCAACAAATTCAGTTAGACAATTATTTTTTGTTAGCTTAGTGTTCTGATTATATTTATGTATTAATTTTGATAATAAATATAATTTATTAACATTAAGAGTTTAGACTATTTTTGTTTATTTATCTTAATAAACTGAAATCTTCTCATGGATTCATATGAAATATACTACTATTTGAGGAATTTTTTATGCTTAGTTGATTGAGATAAATTTCAGTTTCTTTTCACGTCTTCATTTTTATCTGCTGCTAATTCTATCTTATTATGCACCTGTTGTAATGAGAAAAATAGTGTTTAAAGAAATAGGATATAAATAAAATAATAAACCACAGTAATTAAAGCATAAAATATAACAAGAAGAAAAAAGTATGCAAATGCAATTAGAGTAAAATGAAAAACAATTGAGTTTTGAAATAATCATATATTAATTATTTAAATAAAATGGTTTGAGGCTTAACATTTTATATTTGTATAATTATTTAACTCATCACATTGTAAATTCAGTGTAGATAAATAGAATTGAAGTATCAATGAACTTACCAGCATCTAAACCTTCAGATTTAATAATGTATTTTATCACTATTTAGTTCAATAAACATAAATGATAAAAACAAATATATTTCACTTTTTTGCAAATTTAAAAAAAAAAAAAATTGTAATATATGGTGCCACAATTTTGCTCTTTTATTGATAACGATCAAACCAAAACCTCTATATCATTTAAATTTTTTCATTGAAATCTTTCAGAGTACCAGTTACAATTCCAGATACACATCAAAGCTAAAGTACAGAAAAAGAGATAATCTGTGGGATATAGTTTTCATTTTAATTGATTCATAATACAGATCATGATAAGAAATGTTATTTTCTCATTAAGGGTTTCTCCAAAAATCTTAGTTCAAATCTTTTCACATTTCTCGTGTAGCAAATACCACACTCACTACAAATCTTATTTATCTATAGAAGTAGAAAAATATATTATACATGTAAAAAAGATATTAAAATGAGAATAAATTAGCTTAATCAATCAACAATATTCTTACTGAAATAAACAACACAAAAAACAAGAATATTGATATAAATACATTATAGATATAGATATACATATGAAGAGATTTAAACCAGTACACCAATCAGATATATATTTACTATATTATTAAATATTAATTTAATCATAAATAATTTTATTAATGTCCATCAATAGATGTGGAATTAATAGTCTTAATAATGTCTGACAGATGAGTCAAATTTAAGCATTTTTTCGTTTTATAATTTTAATGCGGTGGAAAAAAAATACATGTATCCATAATATTTAAATACAACAGTTTTTAAAGTATTTAAACTGTCTTTTAGGCCTTTTTAATGGAAGTATTTAAATGTCTTACCAATATCATATACTGTAATGCGCACATATTACCATCAGGCACAATATGAATTAGATGAGGTTTTGACTTAGATGTTATTATATTTTCCATTTTAAGTTATTATTTCAATACAGTTGTTTTAATAAATTGTTAACTTAATAACTTAAATTTGTTTATAGTTTTAGTTTTCTTTCATATTCAGACAATAGAACAAACCATATTTGGGTTAGGTCAATATGTTCTTTGGCATATCAAGTAAAATGCTACATTTCAACTTTTATCCTAGGTTTAGGCAGACCAAGCTTCTCTCCTGGACATTAGATGACAGAAAAATAAAGGAGAATGCATGTTTAGAAGTCTTTAGTCAGAAGTTCTGGAACAACTTATAAGCATATATTTGCTTATCACCATAATAAGGATATATTGAAAAATACTTTCCTCACTGTTAACTAGTTTTTTTCTTATTTAGTAGTCAAGTCAGGGCTAACTAAGAGTAACAGCACGATTAATATTGACGAAATACTTTTTTATTTGGCTGATTTTATTCTCTAAACGATTAAAGTTGAAATCTTTGATTTGATGAATAAGCTATTGATATATATATATATTCTGATCCAATCTGATATGAACTGAATTAATTTATTATAATGTTAACCTATTCCCATTGTTTTATAGCGTTTCAAAACTCTACCTTTTCTATTTACCAAAAAAAAAAAAAAAGTTTTTCAAAACTTAGAAGCTAATCTATCAACTTACATAGGATGTTTATTTAAAAACCTCTTTGATCCTTTATCAAGCTTTTTTAAATTATAATTATTTATCGCTTTTATAAACAGTAAATTAATTTGCAGGTATTTTACAATAAGAAAAAAATAATTTTAAATCTTTATATAATTAAAAAAAAATGTATTTTATATTTTTATTTTACTGTCCAGATAACTGAATTTTTATAATGAATTTAACCATATTTTAAAATTTTATCCGTCAGTCCCTGCTTTTATAAATATGTATTCAGTATTTTCTGACTATCAAAATTCCCTTTATAAACTAAAGATATTAACTTATTTCACGGAGCATACAAGTCCGAATATACTACGTTATTAAAGCAACTTTACAAGCTAGATTCCCATCAGAAATTAGCGGATTTGAACTGCAATGTAGAAAAAGAGAGATAAAGGAAATTAAATTAAAGTACTAGGACAAGCAAGAATATTATTAAGTCTGAAAAATAAAATACAAAATTATATATATATGTTGAATCTTGTTAAACAATTAGCTAAAAAAGGAAATTTATTTAAAATACCAGAATCTATTAGAGGCCGACCAAGGAATTATTAAAACAAATCCAGAGGCAAAAACAATTAACTACAAATTGTAAAACTACCATTTGCATTTGAAGTAAATAAAATTTTATTAGTTAATAAAAGTTAGAACACTCATCCCAAATGAAAAAACACCCATTGGAGCAATTTTAAAACCCAGTGCCCATCTACTTATATATAAAAGCTATTATGCAACTGTCATTAAATACGTCAGGCAAGCTATTTACCATTATGAATCAATGTACTAACTTTACTTCAGAAATGCCTTTATTCTTTGTAAAATTAGACTTAAAACTTGGATTTTCACAAAATTTTTATGACTGAGGAATTAGTCAAAATATTAACTATAACCACATATATTGATCTTTTAAAGAATAATAGGTTATGATTTGTGGATACAACCATCCTAATATATTCCAATTGAAACCAGACAAGTGTTTGAAGTACATAGATGGTGTGATTTAATATTTCGAAGATGTTTTAAAAACAGCGTCAGGGGAAAATGTGTGGTTAATTAGAGGATCTTTTAGTATGCTTAAACAAGAATAAATGTAAATTGAAACTTTTGGATTAAATAATTTCACACAAAGGAAAAGCATCATTATGTGAAAAAATTCAAATCACAATGATTGTAAAGAGTCCAAGCTCATTTTAAAAAACTAATCAATTATTTTTAAGTTTTTCGAAAGGGGACAGTTTATAGAATGACATCACTTTAAAATTTCCTAAGAACAAAGAAAAATAAATATAGGGGGAAATGCAAGTGAAAACTTTTCAATTAACAAAATCACTATGAGCATCCAATGATCTAATAATTTGTTATAATGGTGATTTAGAAATTATACTAGTAACGGATGCATCTGCATTTGAAATAAAGACAGTAATCACTTACAAAACAAATGATTAAGAAATGCAAATAGCTTGTGCTTCTCATACTCTGTATAAGGCAGAAAAGAATTAATTGAGTAAAGAAGATTTAATAAAGTATATGGAATCCGAAAATTTCATCAATATCTGTGTGACTAAAAATATAATTTAGTTAGTGAACACTAACCATTATTGGCATAAATCAATCCCAGAACATATAAAGAATATTAAGCTGGAAAAACGTATTATCTATATAGGATTTTGAATTAAGCCATAAAAAGAAAAAAACGAATAATTCATGTTGATGCATTATCAAGATTTTCCAAATAACCAAGACAATTCCCACAAACTGCAGAGAAATTTTTTAAATAAATATTATGAAAAATAAATATTTAACAAAAAATGGGCTCATAGTGATCTGGATTATAAAAATTAATAAAATGGATAAGTGATGGATGGTCATCTAAATGTATTGATTATCAGCTGCTTATTTTTTGAATTCCAAGAGAAAACTTATAGCTGCTAAAGTATGTGGGAATAAAAAAAGTTTTAGGACTAATTCATGAATAACATCCAGAAAATGTAAAGCAAAGGCATTGCGAATTGGATATCTATGATAGCCAATGATATATAGATATATTAAAGATACAATTAAAAAATGTGAAGCCTGCCAAAGAAAGACTAGGCTTCTTGCAAAGGAAATCAGGTATGAATAAAGGATATTGGCAGAATTATTAACTGATAAAGAATGTCAGCTTTGAAAGTTTTTTTATGGGACCCAGAGAAATCTTTTTGTTTCACAATCTTCTGAAGAGATATGATGATAATAAAAAAATTATTTTTTCCAAAGGATTTTGAGCATATACTAAGGGAACAAATATTATTATGCTTATTTTCACTACTAAAACATTCTAAATTAAATTGCATGGCAGAAAAAGATGATCTGCAACTAAACTTTGTTATTAAAATAACAAAACATAATAATGTATATAAGGCCATGTACACAGAAGTATTCCATTAGCATACAATACCTTCAGCAAGTGGAAAAAATCAAATGAGACGGATGCTGGGAAGAAAACTCCCAACATGACTATTTATTCCAGTTAGTAATTCAATGGAAAAGAAAATTAAAAAAAATATGATAAGGTATAAATTAGGAATAGTCATTTCAAAATATTATCATTGTAAAACACCAACTATCTATCAAATCTGATACAAGAAACAGCTTCAAAGATAAGAGGGATAAAACGAAATTTTTTGAAAACAGTCAAGTTCTAAATTTGACAACAAGAGAAGAAGAATATGAGAACTACCAAAGATTAAAAACAGCAAAATAAGCAGAAACAGAAATAAATCAATGAGTTTGAAGAATTAGAAACAATCTAAATAATTAAAAGAGTAATTACCAAACGAATTAGTTTCTCTACTGTTAGAGTTAAGAGAGTTACTTATTATATCTGTAGAAAATGCATAAGTAATTTAAATTAATTAGATAATTAATAAAGAAGTATATTATAGAAGAACACATTAGCAGTCAAGGAAAACATTTGAAAAAAATAATGCATTCCTGATGTATGAAAAATGATTAAAAAGAAAGACTTCAATCAAATATAAAATAGAGTAATTTAGAAAAAGATACACATCTTTAGGAACTTTCAAAGAACTAGGAGTCACAATCCCCAATTGTCTTTCTGGAATACCCTAAAATCTCTAGCAACCTGAAAAATATAGATCATACAGACTGAAAAGCAACTAAATTTATCTAGCATATTATATTGTTTAGTAGTTAATATATATATATATATATATTAATACAGTAGAGTTACATTTAGTTATTGAATTGAACTAATACATATGGGCACATAGATTGATTTAATCAATTTGATTGTTTGTAAGGATTACTGAACAATTTATATAGGTTGCATATATAGCTAAGGAGAAATTTTGCACCATCATCATGTAAAAATTTACTAACACACATGCATATCAACATACAGATACACAATCACATATACATTTATACAGATATACACAGGTAAAACAGCTTCTATATAAACAATTACAAGACAAACACCTTTCGACCTATCTTCTTTAGACAAATAGTAAAGTATAATGTAAAAAATATTAGGTCAGTAAAATGCTGGATAGTGATAATTTATGGGCTTTCTTTCTTGTTAAGAATATTTAAATACCAATTTATAAACAATAATCTACAAATATACACAGATATTAACACATAAATACTATTAAAATAATATATTTATAAACATAATAATTTGCTCACATACATTCAGTATATTGACTAAGACAATAAAGCTAATTATTCAAGGCTTTCATAGGTTTATAAATTGTAGATTATAACAATCAACCCTTAAGGTATCAACAATATCAACCTGTAGCCAAGGTAACCTTTAACAATAAAGGTGGTACTAGCTTTATATATGATCTGATTTTTTATATAGACACTAAAGATTGCAACTTACCTTAACTACAGGTTGAGTTATTGATAGCTGAGGGGCTGCCTGTTATCATTCAGTACATTATAGAATACGAAAATGCTTCATTAAAAATAGACTGTTTTTTAATACAGACTTTTCGGTTTATTCTTTCTGCTCTTTTATATTTTTTTCATTTCTTTTTACTTTATTGTCTTTAGTTTTTTACGTTGGGATAAATATCAGTAATGCTGGGCTTTCCATATCATCAATCATCTTTCTACACAAATTGAGACAATTGTATTATGTGTTTGGGTAATTTTGTTTACTTTCGTTAATTATATATGTGATAATTATAATTACAATTTTTTTCTTATATGAAAATATAAATAAATATATAATGAATGTATCCGTGATGTGGCTAAAACTGAACAAAATACTTATCCATAATTCTTAATTAGTGCCCAAATCTGCAATATTTACATTGTGTTGTAACTTTCATTTTTTTCTTTTATTGCAAATGTTCTGTTTTAATCGAATTACTGCAGCTTGAAACAAGTCAATGATGTTATGTTTTCATCTACTGTTTATAATAAATTTGATGGCAAATGGTCACAGCGGAGATATAACTTATAAAATTAATTAATTAATTAATTAATAATAATAATAATAATAATAATAATAATAGACGGGGTATGAGCACAGACTTTCACATGACCCACCACTCTCCACACTATCTCATAACACTGATACACTTGAACACACATTTGTTGAAAAGATAAATAATCACCAATAAACGTATTTCATGCTAAACCAGCAATAATAATAATAATAGAGCGCCACCTGGATACAAACCTAGTAGCAGGTAAGCAAAGAACCTCTTAGCTTTTTGTTAATAAAAGGCAATTTATTTGCTAATAACTAATAAAAATGTCCAATAAAACAATTTAAAACACTCAAATATTTATTTTGATTGAAAAAGAGTAAAAAAGGACAGAGAAATCCAGAGAGTTTTTTTTTATCGAAAATCCGTACCTAATGCTAATAGACAAACGCATAGTTAAAAGCTAGCGGATCTAATAACTAAAGCCAAAATCTCAGGCAAATTTAATTTTTTAATAAGAGTACATAAAATATCAAATCTACAAAACTCAACAATTTTGCGGATAACTGAATTGTATTGGTTATATATATTAGTGTTTGTTTTTTTTTAAAAAAAAGAAATTTAAACATACCTTTGAAAAATAATTGGAAAACTTAAAATGGCGACCGCTCAACCTATTAACCTGGTGGGTGGTCCATCGCAGGGCACGAGAAAGTCATATGCTTCTATAGCAAAAAAAGCCCAAGATTACGTAAGCCCGGAAAAAGGTCCTAGGTTCAGGAAAACAACAGCAGATGATTTGGAAAACATGAATCTTATGGATCAAAATAAAAATGATCCCCCCCCCCCTCATATTGAATGGACTGATGAAATGCTTGAACAAATTGGAGAGAAATTCAACAAAACAATACCTCGATCACTTTTCCTGACGTTTAAACGGTTCTTCACCGATAAATCAATAGTACTCGCTGTAACAGATAGTCTTTGCACACTATACAGTTTCCCCAAATCCCTTCTAATAGAAACACTGCATGAAAATAATATGCTTGAATCAGTACAATGCATAGGCGACCATCCAAATAGCAGATATGTGGTGGTCCAGTTTTATGAAAATGCGCAAAGAGAACAATTTAGAGATCGAATTAAGCCGCTAAGTAATTTCGCACTAATAACAGTCGATGAGAATAAGTATAAAAATATCTCTGGAATTTTAAAAAATATGTATTTTGGCTACAACATGGAAGATTTCCAAAAAATGATGAATCCTTTCGGAAAAGTCGTTTTCTTCCAGCAAAAATACATTAAAGAAGCAGCAATTCCCGTACTAACAAATAGCTTTGAATTCAAAATTAAATTAAATAAACAAGTAGACCCGGAGAATATCCGCACACACATAACCGATGAAGAAGCTACACTATATATTTATGTCAGAGGGCTTAAGCCATGTTGCTTCCGTTGTGGAAGAAGAGGACATATTACAACGGAATGCAATGAACAAACACAGCAAAATAAAAACAATACACCAAAAAAAACTCAGGAAATGTTACAGAAAGCGAAGACAAAAATAACCAACTAGACGAGTTAAACTACCCTACACCACAAAGCACCCAGGAAAACAACGTATCTAATAGAAATGAAAGAATTAGCAATCCAGTAAACACTATAACAAGAGAAATTAAAACAAATAAGGAAAATCAAAGCAGTGAAAACCCGCCCAATTTAAATAGAATGGAGGAAAAAGAAAACGAGAACCTACCAAAAGAGCTAAAGGAAAAACAAATGAAAATGATGAGCAATCAGAAAGCATAATAATAAATAAAATGACCACAGAAATCATGGATAAAATAACACAGTACTATCCAATGCTAGAAAGCACATCAATTGAAAGCAGGAAGAAAACACATAAAACAAAAAAAACAAGAGAAAGTAAGAAAATTAAAATGAATGAGGAAGAAGATAATCAGATTAATTTAACAGAAGAAACCACAGCAGAAGAGATGGAAATAGAACTAACCACACCAGAAGAAGAAAAATTAAAAAAAACACCACACTATAGCACACGTATACAAACACAAACAGAATCACCACAGGAAAAAAAACATGCAAACAAAAATGGCAGAATAAACCATGTTCCAATTTAAATCTCCCTCGCAATATAAGTTAAACTCAATGAAAATTAAGATAGGCGCAATAAATGTTCGGGGATTAAACTCGAAGAAAAAAATACAAGAAATCAATCACTGGATACAGCAACTCCAACCTACCATATTAGGACTCATAGAAACGAAAATCTATAACGAATCGCAGATAAATACAGCTCAACTTATGAATAAAATGGGTTTCTGCGCATGTTCTAGAGACACACTAACGCCCTCAGGTGGAACAGGAATATTTATTAGTCAAAGAAGTCACTTTACAACGTTTAAAATAATATACATAGACGCGAATCTATTAATAACCACATTCAATAATAAAAACTTCTCAATAAATATTATTTTTGTATATATACCACCAGGGCCAACTGTAATTAACAGAATAACAACAACAATTAACTCAATCCTCTCAAATAATCCCTACCCAACTATTCTTACGGGAGATTTCAACATAAGTTATAAGAAATTTATTACGAAACGGATACACCAATTAACTTTTCCACTCATGAATGGAGAAGATTTTTTATCACCTAACTCTATATCTTTTTATAACAATAGACACGAAACTTTAATAGATCTAATGTTTTATTCCCCAATGCTGCATCATTCAATAGAAATATCACTTTCCCCAACCCCTTTTTCAGACCATGCAGCGCAGATAATAACGCTAAACATAAACACACACCGCAGCGCAATAATTAATTTGCAAAAAAACAATCAGGATCCTACTACCAGACAATACTACGGAGTCACTTTTTTCAAAAATTTATATAATTATAAATAAAATAAATCAGCTTGAATTAGACCCGATAGCCAGATACATAGTTTACACTAAAACGCTTTCATTTAATATAAACCATATCACACAAAAATCAATTCCTCCCTCCAGGCTAATGTCATTAGCAGATGAAATATACAAAAGAATCAGTCTGTCTAAACCGGTTCAACATAATCAAACAAACATAATTAAACTTACCCAGCTCTATAAACAGACTTGCAATAAATTAAAACAATATCTAAGCATAAAAAAGAAAAAAGTTTGCCTAGCACAGCCGCACACATGGTCACGCGGATATATTAGGTGGGCTTTGGGGTACCCATCCATAAATAAAGTTCCCATGGTGCTGGAATCGGAAAATAAGATAACAGCAGGATTTAACATGATTGCACCTATATATAACTATTTCAAAACAAAGCTAACTAAGCATGCACAATTCACACCCAAAGAAGATTATTTTGGAACAACTGAAGATGAGATGCCATTTAAAATCGAGGATTTTAAGGTAGTGTTAGAATCAATCCCACCCACATGTCATCCAGGACTTCCAGGCATTCCACAGTTTGTACTTGCACATCTTAGCCAAATTACAAATACATACCTGTGTCATTTGGCAAATCAAATATCACAAAAAATTTATAGCATACAAGGATTATACAACATGTCAATGGTACCATTTATGAAAAAACAAGAACCTATTACCAAGATCACCAACTTAAGACCCATCTCAATGGAGCCTTTAGGAATTAAACTGCTAGAAAAAGTAATAAAGGTGAAAATTGAACCATTTATACTGACAAAAATATCACAACATCAGTATGCAAAGAAAGGCTCATCCACAGGTCAGGAAGCACTAATCTTTAAAACTATAATTAACTCAGTAATTAAGAAGGAAAAATATGCTCCAATTGCAGTACAACTAGATTTTGAAAGTGCTTTCGACTCTGTACCAATAAAAATCTTACTAAACCAACTAAAGCAAACACAAATACCAAGATCAATATTATATGCAATAGCCAACCTACTTTTAAACAGAGAAGTACATATCACACTTAATGGAAGAACAACATCATCATTCTATCCCACTCAATCAATACCACAAGGGTCACCACTGAGTACACTACTGTTCACCTTCTACATAAACCCCTTATTGAAAAAAATAGAAAAAAAAAATACAGGGAATATTAATACCAAATACAAAAAGATACATTCCTTGTATAGCTTATATGGATGATATCACAATATTCTTAACATCAAAAAAGCAACTGCAAGCACTACAAGACATCATAGAAGAATATACAAAAAAATTCAAACTTAAAATCAATATCAATAAGTCAGCTGCTTGGACAATTTTTACAGGGAAAGTAAACAAACAAATTTATCAAGGAAAGCCCAGCAGTTTTCTAGGTTTTCCATTTTATCTGGGAATGAATCAAATGAGAATAACAATACAAAACAAACTCAAAGTGGATTCAGAAAGAATCACAGAATCATTATCCAGATCATATCTATCAATATACGCAAAAATATCATTATTCAATCAACTCATAATGTCAAAAATAAGCTACTATCTACCAATAATCAGTTTCACAAAACCATTTATAGCCTCAATTAATTCATTTTGTAGCAAACTACTATGGAACAGGAAAGTAGTTGCCATTTCAATAAAGCAACTTAACCAACCAACAAAATGGAATGGACTGGGACTTCACTCAATATCAGTGTTTCAGACACAAAAAACAATAAATTTGCTAATAGCCACAGTCAAAAGATTTCCAGATATTGAACCAATATTGGAGATCACACCCACAGATCATCCACCACCTACAAACAATTATATCTTTATGTTGCTTGAAAGCATTGAGAGCATCAAAAACAAAGTAACACTGAAAAGTCCAATAAAATATACATATTGGCAAATACATGATTTCCTAACACAAAAACAATCTGAGAATAACCAAATATCTGTATTGGGAATTGATAACAGCCAATTACTTAAAAAATTTAGGAAATGGTACCTGGAACCAAAATTTTACGATTTCATAATTAAAGTCAATTTGAAAGCTCTACCTACAAGTCATTTTATTAGATACAGAAGATTCTATATAAATATAGATCCCTTATGTATGTTGTGTCACAGGGATGAGGAAACACAGGACCATTTTA
Source organism: Epiperipatus broadwayi (assembly GCA_028023455.1). NCBI lineage: Eukaryota > Metazoa > Onychophora > Udeonychophora > Euonychophora > Peripatidae > Epiperipatus > Epiperipatus broadwayi. The sequence goes on along the minus strand of JAQFVV010000001.1, from coordinate 6,727,973 downwards.
TACATAATTGTTCAGGACTTGAAAATGTAAGACAAATGATGGTTGGTGGATATAGGAAAAATGGAACCACAATAAATGAGATTCTACAAACATTCAAAAATAATGGAATACCCACCATAAGGGCAGCCACTTTTAGCCTATATGCATTCTGGTGTACCAGATGCACTTTTACACTGGGCAACAACACGAGAAGGCACCCTAACACCTATAGGAACAAATTGCAAAAAATAAAAGAAAGAGACAGCATTATTGCACCACCTGATATCTTTGCAGCAATGTGGTCTTTTGTTAAAATTCAGGCCACTTTATAATAAAGGATATAATAGAAAAGGAAAAAAACAAACATGAAATTCAGTGTTGCAAGAACATGAAAAAATTACTGAAACCATGATCATTGATTTATATTACATAAACTTGGACAATAAATATTTCATAAAGTGTGAAAAAATCAAAAACATTGTTAAAGCCACTATCTAAGTTCTAAAAAGTCAATTTTTAAGTGCAAAGAGACTCTAATCAAATATACAGACTGTAATGTAATAACTGTTTAAACCTATGTATAACACTATGTATAATCAACAACCAATGTAACCACTTGTTTTTGAATAAAGTTACCTTTAAAACATCATCATCATCATCATCATCATCATCATCATCATCATCATCATCATCATCATAATAATAATAATAATAATAATAATAATAATAATAATAATAATAATAATAATAATAATAATAATAATAATAATAATAATAATAATAATAATAATAATAATAATAATAATAATAATAATAATAATAATAATAATAATAATAATAATAATAATAATAATAATATCCCACAGCAAATCTCTGCTGAGGTAAGAAGCAATCTTTAAGCTCTCTGATGTAAGTATTTATATTTTTCTTTTGTTTCAACTTGTTATTCGCAAAACAAACATAATACAGAACAAATCAAGGTAAAGGTTTACTTTAGCGACCAGAGCATATTCACCATCTAGTTTTTAAAATTAGAACTAAAATATTCTAAATCTTATGTATCTACTCCTATATTACAATTACAGTAAATATTTATAATTAAAACATAAAATAATAATAAAAAAAAAGCATTTATCTTTTTAAGCATAATTATGCCCTATGCATACTAGGAAGTTGGAGAAAAAGGTGGCAGTGCTATATCTACCACGGAAGGCAAATCCTTGGAGGTATGATGAAAATAAAGCTCTGCTGGTACCAGATTGGAATTTCAGCGTACACTTCGCTCTCATGCACATATTCTCAATATTCTGGGTATGTATGTCTTGGTCTTCGGGATTCACAAAGTTGTCCTGGTGGACGACAACCGAATGCATATATACTCCATTGCTGAGTCTGCTGATATTATTATACACAGCCCAGCCATCTGAAATTATGTGAGTACCTGGTAAAATGTTCCACTGGATTAGGGCCTCCAATGTGCCAGCCATTCTATCCACAACTTTTGTCAAAAAGCACTTCCTTGACACTCTTTCAATACCACCAAAGACCCAATGCCCCCTACGTATAGTCCCCCTGTGGTATTTTCTGTGGAAATAAGTTTCATCGATTTTGACAACTAATGGCTCCCCATTGTCAGCCATTCCGCCAAGAACCATCGGATTTGTGTCTAAATATTTGACACACTCTTCACAACAAAAATTAGCCCAGTCAGTGACTATTTTCTTGCTTACGCTGATGTTTTTTTTATAATAAGTGCTATAAATCTAGATAGTTTAAATTGTTAAGTTATAAATGTAGATAGTTTAAATTCTTAAGTTTGAAATAATTTAAACTAATTATTTTAATTAATATAATGTAATTATTTCAATTTCTTTAAAATGGTAAATATTTTTTTATTCTCTTTTACATTTTAATAAATTTTAATGTAATTGTAATACAGTAGCATATACGTAAGATTTTCATATAATAATTTACTTCTAATTTTGAAAACTAGAGGGCGAATATAATTTTTATGTTGTGGTCGCTAAAGTAAACCTTTACCCAAATCAAATCATATAATAGATTAATAGAGTATTTTTTAAAAAAATATCGGTGTGTATTCATATCTTTTTAAAAAAAAACTGACTTGAGTCAGAATAATAAATCATGGCTACTGCCCAGTCAAGTGTGAGCAAGTTAAGCACCAATATGAAATTAACAACATCGTTAGTTTCAACATCGCCTATTTCGTGTGCAAAAATACTTAAAAGCAACAGCAATATTACAGCACCAACCCAAATACCACGTTTCCAAAGAACAAATACAAATGATATAAAAAAAATCTAGATCTACATACTCAAGAGGAACATCAACCCCCAGCCACAATCTGGACAAAAGAAATGCTTGAAAATGTGATGGACTGTTTCAATGATACGGTGCCTCATATATTGTTTGAAACTTTTCGCAGGTTTTTTTCAACAATATCGCTAGTACTTGCAGTAACAGATAATCAATGCTCATTATATCACTTCCCAAAAGCTTTATTATATGAAGCAATTACGCAAAATGCACTATGGGAAACAATATCTTGTATCGCAGACCATCCAAATTTGCGATATATAACCATTGATTTTTATACTCAGCAGCAAAAAGAACGTTTTCAATCCACTATTTTAGCACTCGATAATTACGCACTCATAATTATAGATGAAAACCGGAAAAATATTATTACTGGAGTGCTAAAAAATACTTATCTTAAATACAACTTACAATATTTTCAAAAAATGATAAACCCGTTTGGAAAAATAATTGCCCTACAGCCAATTTATTTAAAAGACACACCTATACCGATATGTAGTAATCGTTTTGAATTTAAAATAAAACTTCATAAAAATGTAGATGCTGCCACAATCCCAACACAAATTACAAATCAAGAAGCAACACTCTCTTCACATAAGAGGTTTAAAGCCACATTGTTTTGGCTGTGGACAGAGAGGCCACCTAGCAACTCGGTGTGATAACACAAAAGGCAATCACTGTGAACAAACTAAAATCCTCTCCCCAGAATAACCCACTGATGATGAAAATAAAATTCCTAATAACACTACATCCATTGACAACCCAATAATAGAAACCAAAAAAAAAACAGGTTCAAACACCCACAAACAAAAATGATAACGGAGCAAAATTGCCAATCCCAAAGACTAACCAAAAAAATAATAACACAAAAACTAACATAGACACCCAAGATTCAAATGAATATAACTCTTAAGAAACCACAACACAAAATGCAGTAATTACATCACAGGATCAGCAACTCAATAAAACAAAAGGTGTACCAAGTAAAAATTAACAAACAGAAAATAAACACACACAGCTATATAATGAAAATATAAATCAAGATAATATAAGTACACCAATAATAAAACAAACCACAATAATAAACAAAACTGCATCAAACATAATGGATGCAATAGAACCCCCTCTTCCACCCATTCAAGAGAATACACCAGAGGGAAAAAGAAAGCCAGGTAGACCACCTAAAAACCATGAATCCAAAAAGGCAAAAAAACAGACCAAAAGCACATTTCATCAGACATATACAACTTAGAAAATGATGAAATAGAAATGGATTTAAGCCAACAACAAATGGACAACTGTTCAGTTTCATCACAAATTGCCTGTATAGAGTCTGAACCAATATTAAATGAAAGAAAAACTGATAATAAACCCTACCAAGTCTTAAATATGTATCAGCATCCATCTACTGCAATATAAACAAAAATTTAGAATTAAAAAAAAATCAATACCCTGTTATAAAATTATCCTGAAACATGAAGATAAAAATTGGATCACTCAACATTAGAGGCTTAAATGCCATCAAAAATCTTTTTGAACTCAAAAAATGGTTACATACAACACAACCACACATACTAGGGCTATTGGAAACAAAAATATACAGCGGCTCTCAAATTGATCCTTCAAAATATTTAGTCAGCCAAGGATTTTGTGCATGCTCAAGGAAATCATCATCACCATCAGATGGCACAGGTATAATTATATCCCACAACAGCCCTTTTGATTCTTTTAAAATTATATATATTGATTCTAATCTTATCATAGTAACACTCCATCATAAAAATACCACACTTAACCTAGTATTTGTCTATATATCACCAGGCCCTGTCATCATCTCCAGAATAATAGCAACAATAAATTCAATGCTTACAGCAACACCAAATCCCATAATACTCCTGGGAGATTTCAACAAACTTTTGTCACCAAATGGATCCATCAAATAACAATCCCACTTATGAGTGCTGAAGGTTTTCTCGATATCTTTTAATAACAATAGATATAAGTCACTTATTGATTTATGTTTCTACTCACCAATGTTACATCATTATTTTAATCTTGAACTCTGTCCATCTATAATCTCAGATCATGCTGCCCAGTTCATCACCCTCGACCTAACAAAAATACAGAATACAACAATAGCCCTTCAAAAGACTATGCGAATACTTCTTCCAGCACAAACAACTGAATTCCTATATTCAGAAACATATATAATGCTCCAAAAACTTCAAAACATGTCACTCGATCCAGTACAAAAGTATATAACATTCACCAATATACTTTCTTCCAACATCAATGATATTACTTGCAATTCAACACCCTCCATCAGATTATTAGCTTTGGCAGATGAACTACATAAAAGAATAACCATTTCCAGACCAACTACAGATAATCAAACACAAATTAAAAAACTTACAGAAATGTACAACAATACATGCAACACCCTAAAGCAATATGTAGCAATAAAAAAAATATACCTTACACAACAACACACTTGGACCAGAGCATACATACGGTGGGCACTGGGATACCCATCCACAGTCAGAGTGCCTATGGCACTTGAAATAGATGGCTCTATAACAGCTGGACATAACATGATAAACCCAATATATCAACACTTTAAAAAAAACTGCAAAAACAAAGAGTGTACATACCAAATGAAGATATATTTGGAGACCCTGAAACAGACACACCAATAAAAACAATAGACATTGTATTTCAACTTGCAACAATAACAAACACATGTCACCCAGGACCACAAGGAATTTCTAAATTTGTGTTCAAACATCTTAGTCACTTCACAGCCAAATATCTATGAGATCTAGCCAATTACATATCCCAAAAAAATTGCAACATACAAAGTCTATACCCAATTGCAATGATTCCATTTAACAAAAAACCAACAGCAATATCATCTTTATCTAATCTATGACCAATTTCAATGGGACCTTTAGGAATAAAAATTCTTGAAAGAGTAATAAAGGAAAAAATAGAACAACACATATTTCCTGTGTTATCATCAGCACAATATGCCAAAAAAGGATCATCCATTGGCCAGGGTGCCTTAATGTACAAAACAATAACCGAAGTAGTAAAAAAAAAGAGAAATATGCACCAATTATAGTTCAACTAGACATTGAGGCAGCATTTGACTCAGTGCCTATAGCCAAATTATTAGATGTGCTGAAAAAAACAACAATACCTCCATCACTACTATATATAATAGCCAATCTGCTACTCAGCCATGAAATTCACATCACATTGAATGGGAAAAATTCACCAGCCTTCAGACCGAGTCAATCCATTCCACAAGGATCCCCCCTCAGTGCTTTGCTATTTACAATATTGAACCTGATTGAACTCCGATTCAATTGCGTTATCGAAAAAAAGAAATTTACTAAGCTTTTAAGTTTCATTAAACGTAAGGTTTAAATTTCATTATTATTTAAACAGAATGCGTGTATCCAAGTATACACGCGTTTATATGTAAAACGGATTTTTTAAAAATATTTATCGATTTATTTTAAAATAGTTTTCATATACCGCCTGTTTTTAAATCCATTTGATTTAAAAACAAGCTGGCTAGCTAATTGCATTCCTGTTGCTTTTATTTTAATTATTGTAAACAATTTTGATAGCGGAGATTTGATTTTTATGTTGTTGTTTTCATTTCAATAAACCCTGGGTAGAATTCCTAGATAGATTGAGCGGGAGATTAATATTTGCCCTGCCTAAGGCAAAGAAATTGAACAACAAGGAAAGTGTTTCGCGGGAAATGGAGCATCGTATAAATAGCCCCGAAAATTTGGAGTGTCAGTTAATCCATTTTTGAGAGATAGACAAGTGGTTGTCTCACGTGAAAGTTATAGCAGCGCGGACATTTAAATTTCTTAATTAAAGGACATCAGCTGTTATTAGAGACTTTCGCTGGCAAAAATGACAAATTCTATACTCGTTATCACCACCCGAATGGCTTGCTAACTCCACAAAAGACGGATCCCTGACTTCCAAGTTTGCTCCAGTAATGCTTTGAACACCTAAAAGAAGCCGGAACCTCTCTACATCTACTTTGCTGCCTAAAGAACCTGAAAATGAACTTAATTAAAAGTGCGCACTCTCCGTGAACATTGCTTTTACCGAAAGGTAATTATTTTCGTTTTTATTCTTCCCAGGGTAAATTAGTTCTCATTAAATCTCCGCTCAATCTAACCACAAATATGTATTCTTAAATCAATAGAGCCTCATATTTAATATTTGCTGTGTTTTTCAATATTTTATAGTGTGTCTTAGAATCTTAGTTTTAAGATTCTAATTTGCTTTCCGTTTTGTTTATTGGAGAGTGACGAGTGAGTTTTCTATTTTATGTAAGATTTTTATAAATGCTTTGGCAGTCATGCTTTTAAAATGCTTACCTGTAATTATTTAGTATTTAATAATTAATTAATTTTATACTCTATGTTTGCCCTCTTGCTAAACCTCCAAAAATCTTTTGGCTGACGACTTTATTGTCTGATTTTCGCAGGTGGAGATTTCGTTTCTAAGATCTCTAAAAGCGGAAATTAGAATTGTGTTTTTCTTTGTAATTTTATAAGTCGTCAGCAGGAAGATAAAATTTGTCCTTTCTTAAATTACAGGTGAGCGATACTTCCGTTCTGCTAAAGTGTTTACAACTTTTAATATTCTCGTACTCATGTGCACTCTCCGATAGATTTATTTTTGTATTTATTACGTATGCTTTAAATTTATCAGAGCGTGTACTCAGAATTTGTTTGTAATTCATTTTCTTTTCTTTAATTGCTGGGGCAGACCAACTGTTTTTCTAATCATTTACTTGTCTCTTATTGAGACCATTAATTATTAATTTTAAAGTAATTTTCGCCAATCGTTTGGCTGGGATTCACCAGTTTAATTGTTTCTTCATTTCAATGATATTTTTCGATTGTTCTTGGGGTGGATCAATCACCGTTATTTTAAACGTAGTAATTGGTGCAGTTCATACCGATATAAGGACATCCGAGATCTGACCATGCTTAGATCTCGGAAAGCTCATCAGCACTGGGTTCTTTGATCTATTTCAGGGGCATATGGTTTAAATATCTGAAGGTGAAAACCAATGATTAGGTGAATCCTCTGCTGAATGAAATTTGCTTCCTCTTTTTTAAATTTGTTTATTAGAAGATCAGTCAGTCTGTCATAGCTTTGCCTTTAGTATGTCTGGTACACGCCTGAGTTAACCCCCATCTATCGTATCATAAACTTATATTTAATAATTTATTTTCTCATAATAAAATTTATGAAATATGTTTAAACTTAATTTGGCTGACGTTTGTCTTTGTGCTTTTGTCTCAATTGTCTAAACAATTTAAGATCTCTTGTTTCTCCCTGGGTCTAGTCGGCGCAAACCATCATCATCATCTATTCTGATCACAGTAAACAAATTTTCCAGACACGTAATGGTCTGGTGGCGCCCTCTGTGTCAGAATAGATTGAGTATCCGGTATAATATATATATATAAATCTTCTATTAATAGAGATACAGAAAAAAATAAAGGATTCAAATCCCAAACATTGCTTTAAATATATCATGCATAGCCTATATGGATGATGTAACCATTTTCCTACCCTCTAAAAAGAATATCCCCATATTACAAGAGATAATCAAGAATTATACCTCAAATTTTAATTTAAAAATTAACACAAATAAAACTGCTGCATGGTCAATATACACAGGCAAGCACTATACAGAGATGTTTAATGGTAAACCATCTGCTTACCTTGGTTTCCCATTTTACCTTGGAACCAATGGAATGAGGCAAAACATTCAAAATAAATTAAAAAATGATGCTGAAAAATCACAGCCTCACTTGAAAGTCATACCTGTCAATATATGCAAAGGTAGCACTATTTAATCAACTTATAATTACAAAATTACTTACTACACACCTATAATCAAATTTGCAAAAACATTCATATCTAATCTGTAACAAACTAATATGGAAGAGAAAGACAGTGGCAATCTCTTTAAAAAATCTGAGCAGACTACCACATAGCAATGGACTTGGACTCCATACAATCCCCCTCAGTGCCTTGCTATTTACAATATATATATATATATATATATATATACACTAGGTTACAATATATATATATATATATATATATATTGTAACCTAGTGTTATTGACACTTGGTTTATTTAGCATTATTTCCACAGGAAAACAATGCTATCCTTTTCTAGGAAATAAAAAAGTAAAATAATAATAATATTAAGTGATTAATAAAATATGCTATTTACTCACTTTAACGTGTTTTAAGCAAATAACTAATAAATTTAGTAATGTGATGTCATTTTGAAGAAGAGCATGAATAATTTAATTAAAATATTAACAATAAGAGCAATTTAATATAGTATAAAAGCACATATTATAAACAGTAATTGGTTTTGGATGGGTAGAGGGAGAGTAGATGAATGTCTTGTCATAAAACACCATAACTTCTGGTAATCTTTAAATTATTTAGATAATAATGTATACAGAATTATACCTCACTAATAAGCATTGTTAATCAAATATACTTATTATTTTTCATTATTTGTCAATTTACTTTGTAATTTATTTAAATCATACGGAAAAATATAACTGTAATAAGTTTTTTTTTCCTTTTCTTTTGTTTATGTATAATTAACTGATTATTTTTCTGTAAGAGGTCGCTAAAAGAAGACCGCCAAAATTTTGAGGAAAGTTTAGTTTGACTTTAGTTTTACAAGGAGGAAGCAGTACTGAAATTCTGTAACAAATTTTTTATTATTTTTTAATTGCAGAAATAAATATAAGTCCAGTAAATTTTTAATAATATCATGCGTTGCTAATCCTATTTGATAAGATATTCTGTTTTCTGGTGCCATCTACCTATTTAAAGCTTTTTATACGCAAAAATATACTATCGTATGCTAAAGTTCAAAATGACCGTATTAACTACAGTAATCACGGAAAGCGTCATTATATTTAAATTAAGCAATATAAGTAATTTCCAGGAAATAAACAATTATTTGTTAACTTTACCTTATTTAATAATCTTTTCGTGGTGTAAAAGAAAAATTATAATTAAAAAGACATATTAGAAAAGCCAAGGAAAGTTAACTAGAAAATTTCACGCTCTTTCTAAAGGACATTGTCTGCTTTGAAAATAATGTAAGCTCCCCATGTTAAAATATGTTTTATTCACTGAAAATTATCTAAAAATAATATTAATGATCAAGGATATTTACTTATGCACCTGTATAATTTTTTAAAAAGAAAATATAAATTTTCTCAAGGCAAATATCGGAAAATTTGCATGTGTGCATTTTACGGAGAATTCCTTATTAAAGACAAATTACAATTCCTAGAGTAGGAATAAAAACTACAAACATTAGTGACTTAATTATAACTATAAAATAATATGTTATATTATACATCAATTGGAGTCGTTAAAACTTCATATCCACGTAAGTCAGCTGCAGTCCTTATAATAATATTATTTTGGAAAATTCGCACATTAGTTTTATTCCTAAGCCAGCTAGCTAAAAATGATACGTATCGCCAATAGTAAAAAGAAAAGAATTGTATATGTGATCGTCAATCGTCAAATATTCGTCATGTTAAAATATGTATTGTTTTCTTGGATCCCAAAATTATAGCAGTTAATTCAAAGAAGAATTAACATCCAACGCTGCTATGTTTTCTTTGCCTAATTTATTAATTGCACCAGAATGGAGGCAACTTTTATATAAATGAAATAATAAAATGTGTTTCTTATTTTAAATTTGCTTCGTGAACTACGAATGGATCAAGTTCTTCATCTAGATCAGCGTTTCCCAACCTGTGGTACGCGTACCACTGGTGGTACGCGAGTTGCTGGTTGGTGGTACGCGAAAAATAATCAATAATGGCAGACATAAAAAAAATCAAATCATAAAAATATCATAGAAACGTTTTTTCCTATAATTCATAAAAATTATTTTAATTAATAATATTATACAGTAAAGTTGTTAATATGTACAGTCGATGATCGAAAATCCAGCAATCGATATCGTTTTTTTGAGTGCATTTTTAAATTTAGCCGTTAGCCATTAGTAACTTGAGATATTGCCGCCACTGTTGTCATGGTGCTGCACTCTTTTTCACTTCCCCGCGCAGCTTACAAGTGACAGGTTATTGTTTGTGATTGTATCGTCTTTGTCTATTAAAATTCATTGATCCCCATATAACCCGCTTATTCGAATTTAGACAAGAAGGACAGTTTTTTTTTTAAGACAATTCTTTTGATCTTTCTTCGAAATTGTATGATTTTGGTTGGCTTCATTCAGGTGATTGCATATTTAACTGATATTTTTTGCAAATAAATAACTTAAATTTGACACCTCAGAACAACTCGATAACGATCTTTAATGTTAATGATAAAATTGAAAATATGATTAAGAAATTAGATTTTTGGAAGCAGTGTATTGAAAACAATCAACGGAAAGTATTCAAAACTCTACATATTTTTTTGTTTGAAAATAAGGTTAGTCTGTCTCAAGATATACGAGAAAATATAATAGCACATTTAACAGGATTAAAATTGTCTTTAATGGAATATTTTGCAAAACCCGAAAACACAAATGATAAGTGGATTTCAAACCCCTTCTATGAAGACCATTTAGAAAAAGCTACATCATTATCAATAAAGAGAAAGAAAATTTAATAGAATTATCGACACAATCTAATTAATTTTGGTTAAACATTAAAGATTATGAACAACTTTCTGAGAAAGCTCTTAAATTATTATTACCATTTACTAGTATGAAATTAGTAGAGAAAGAGCTTTTTCTTCATATATTTAAAAAAAAAAAAAAGTATTGAAACAAATTGAATGCAGCTGTAGACTTAAGGGTATACCTCACATCTTTTGAACCAAATTTCAAAAAATTATGTTTTTCGAAACAAGCACAAGGATCTCATTAAATTTATTTTATAAAAATATTTGATTATGATAAAATATATTAATTGGTTTTTTATAATTTTGTGTTTTTATTAAAACCATTTATTAGTAAACGAAATATGACAAAATAGTAGATAAATATGAAACTTTGAATAAACACACACACATATATATATATATATATATATGTTACAGTGAATTTATATTTTCAGTGAGTTTATAATCGTTTAAGCGTGTTTCAATGTAATTTGTCTCATTGTGATGTGAATACATGGTCACCCTATAATATTTATAATGCAAATAAAATAACACGCAATAAATTTCACAAAATACAATCATTTTTACGAAGTGGTACAATTTAGCGTGATGTACTACCAAGTGGTACGCGAGCCAAAAAAGGTTGGGAAACGCTGATCTAGATAAATTGCCCAACGGAAAAACATTTTTATAGTGAGATAATAAGCACTTGTTAAGTAATGATTTTTTTTTTTACTAATTTGTAAAATTATGTGTATTTTTTTTATATCAACAGGTTAAAGGCTGTATAATCAAGTAATATTTAAATGACCTTGTAATCATAAAGGTATGTTTTCATATACTTATTCTAGGTTAAATTTATATTCGACATGAAAAATTTTTTTTTTATAAAATGTGTTTACTTATGATATGCAATTATGGGTATAGATTTATATGTTAGATGCGTAAAAGAAGAAAAATTTAGATACTTAATAGGGAAAATATCTAGTTAAAATTATCAGAAGTAATTAAAGAGAAGTGCTATATAGGATATTAATTATTTAAAGTTTGAAACAAATTTATACTATGTTAATTGCGGAACTTATTCCCAATTATTCTTTATTAACGCATTCACTTAATTTAGTTCAAGATACTATACTACCAATTACTTGTTGAATGTTTCATTGGCAAAGGTGAAAATTATTTTGGTTTATTCTGTGTTATCCATTGATTTCAGACGTTGATCTAAATATACCCCGGAACATAAATTTAGTGTAATTAGTGTATTTGCTTGTCTTGCCCCAATATAGCATTGGTATATGCTTAATATTCGCATAAGTGATAATTGTAATGTATCTATTTTGTGGGATGGAAAATGATCTCCCCAAAAGCTTTATTTTCCATGAGGGGAATAGATAAATCTAGTATTCGGGTATGTTTATAACCCAAGTGATCGCTTCTCAGAGTTAGGGCGATTAGTTATTTATATCGTGTTTAGTGTATTTCATTCGTTAAAATCCCAGGAGAGGATTATATTTGGTGTGTGTTCCTATTATGCCCAAGTAAGAGGCAAGGACCCACCAAACTATTTTAATATAGTAGTTAACTCTACAGACCTTCAGTGTTATTCCATATTCCTCATGAAAAAATAGAGATAATTCCACCACGGAAGGTGTTGAATATTGTGTTTTGTTTAGAAAGTTATGGCAAGATAACGGGTATATTGGAGGTTAATTCCTTACGATCCATTTAGTATAAATAGCGTGCTAGTATATATGATCAATGTCTGGATTGTGCGGCGGAATAGTGCTGGTAATCCACACGTAAGTCAATGGAGAGAGTAAGTTTAAAATTGCGTGATTTAGAAATTTTTATTTGCCAATGGAGGGTTCAAATACTAGGTTTAATTCGGGTTAATTATTAAGTAGCACTCACAATATAACTTATACTGAGAAAAACAGTGTGTATAACAACTTCAGTTGTTATTAAGGTAAATATTAAAAATAATAAGTGTAACTTCTGATAAATAACCCATAAATTATAATAAGTTATCTAAATAAAAACTATCATTTAATTAAAGATATAATAAAAAAAATCGTTTGTACGCATTGCCTAGAATCAGATTATTTTTATTTTAAAACAAATAGTTAGTTAATAAAGTTAAGCAGCCGTTCATATAAGATACACTAAATGGATGAGTTGATGTATCGATAATAATATTTATTTTGTTATATTCAATTTGCATAAATGTAAAAAGAAGATGAAGAAGTAGTTCGAATCCAAGTCTAAAAGTATAGACGAATTAATGTTAGTTCTATTTTATTTTATCCATATGGGATCGAATAATTGTATATGTTTGTTTATTATGTTAATCATAAAGGATAGTTTTGTTAAACTGTAATAATAAATTATAATCTTGTTAAAATTTAATAATAAATTATAGTCTTGTTATAAGTTGTTTTGAGTCATTTTTCTTGTGTGCTAAATAAAAGTGTATTGGCATAATACTTGCAATACTTTCTTGAGTCCAAAATCATTTATGAAATCTTAAATTCAATACACCAGATAGACAATTGTAAGCAGATCAGAATATTTCAGTATAGTTTAATTTAATAAGAATTATTTATGGAATTGAAAACTTCAGACCAAAACAGTTTATTTTATATGTGTGTAAAATCACTTTATTCCCAAACTAGCAGGTTTTGGTTGCACATTGTTTCGTACACATTTAAGTGAATTGTCTAAGTAATAAATCTTAGTTAAATTATTGTGTTGTCATGGATAATGGAAGGACACAAAAGCACCCTTGTCTTTTCATCATTCCGACTGAGATTCTGGATAAAAGGGCTGTATTATTCAAAATTATGCGTTGTTATTGAATATGGTTATCATCTCGTTAAATATTATAATAGTTGATATGTGGATGAAGACACCTGGACTTTAAATAAGGTAAATGTTTCCTATAGCCAACCAGAATGTCAGTCATATGCGACAACACAATACTGCCGAGCATTTTTCTTTAAAAATAACAGAGAACCCTGAGATTAGTGTCATTATTATAAGTACTCTTAAATTAAGAATTGATTCATTATGATCAATATTACAAGCGTGGCATGGCTTAAGAGATTGAAACTTCTAATTGTATAATAATAAAATATTGAGAGCATATTGGCAAATTAATGAATGTTTTATTTTAGTTAGTAATATTAACAATGACATAAAATCATCATCATCATTGTCGAACAGTGCAAGTACTTACAGCTCAGAGAATGTGTTTTGGATAGAGAAAGAATGTTAGTTATTCTAAATTTTCTTTTTAAATTTATTTTATTAATGATAATTTTTTTTAAAATTCTATCTCTGTCTGAACTGCATATCGCTGTAGCTGAATTATTATAGAACTAACCTAACGTCCAGCTATATTATTAGGTAATATAGGGTGTGTTACCCGTCCTATACCGTGCTAATACGGGTTTGCTACCCGAATCATAAACGGAAGAGTTTATTTATTTCCGAAATCTCTTTCATAGAAGTGAAGTCGTTTTTTGATGGGTTAGAATATATATATAAATCTTCTATTAATAGAGATACAGAAAAAAATAAAAGGCATTCAAATCCCAAACACTGCTTTAAATATATCATGCATAGCCTATATGGATGATGTAACCATTTTCCTACCCTCTAAAAAGAATCTCCCCATATTACAAGAGATAACCAAGAATTATACCTCAAATTTTAATTTTAAAAATTAACACAAATAAAACTGCTGCATGGTCAATATATACAGACAAGCACTGTACAGAGATGTTTAATGGTAAACCACCTGCTTTCCTTGGTTTCCCATTCTACCTTGGAACCAATGGAATGAGGCAAAACATTCAAAATAAATTAAAAAATGATGCTGAAAAAATCACAGCCTCACTTGAAAAGTCATACCTGTCAATATATGCAAAGGTAGCAAAATTTAATCAACTTATAATTACAAAAATTACTTACTACACACCTATAATCAAATTTGCAAAAACATTCATATCTAAAATCTCATCAATATGTAACAAACTAATATGAAAGAGAAAGACAGTGGCAATCTCTTTAAAAAATCTGAGCAGACCACCACATAGCAATGGACTTGGACTCCATACAATCAATGTTTTTTACACACAGAAATCAGTAAATCTAATAACAGCAACCATAAAAAGATTTTCAGATCTGGAGTGTGTAATCACTATAATACCCACAGACAGTATAATATCCACACTGATTGAAGAACTCAAGCCAAAATACAACAAAATATCACTCAATAATGACAACAAGTATACATTCTGGGACATTTATAATATACTATACCCAAACCAGACACCTAATCTACATCCATCAGTTCTTGGGACAGACAACAGGTAACTACTGCAACAATTCAGAAAATGGTCATTAGAACCAAAATTATTTGATTTTCTACTTAAGCTTAACCTTCATACTCTACTCACAACACATTTCCTTAGATTTCGTAGATTCTATACAAATATAGACCCCATGTGTGGGCTATGTCATAGAAAAGAAGAGACACAAGATCATTTTCTTCATTCCTGCAGTGCCCTAGAAACAATACATCACACAATGTTTACCACATACAGAAAGGCTATCATTTCAATTGATGAAATAATAAATAAATTTAAAAAAGGCAACATCCCTGCTATTCATGCAGCAACATATAGCCTTTATGCCTACTGGTGTACCAGATGCACTTTTGCACTTGCTAATAACCCTCAACACCACCCAGCAACATTTTCAATAAAACTAGAACTGTTCAGAAAAAGAGACAGCATCCTAGCTCAACCAGATGTGTTTGCAGCCACATGGTCACACTTGAAACAAAGATCCAGTCTATAAAATATAAAGTCCAATATGATAGATGATGACATTTTCAACATCAGCATTTTTTCCAACTTCAAAAAGATGCAAGCATAAACTGAACTAAATAGAGGACCAAATTTAAAAACAAGAAAGAAAGTATGCAGAAATGATAAAGACTTATATAGTGAAAGTTGTTGTAATTTGTTTTGCATTTGTAACAAAAGAATATAGTACTAGATGTGACTCTGTAACTTTTTAGATTCAATAAAGTTTATTTGACAAATCGGCAATGAAAAAAATAATATTTATTACATAAATAATTATACAAAATAATAATTAAATCAATATAGCTATACTTCAAAGAAAGATTATATTATATATAATATTAAAAACTTTTAGCGTATAAAAAAAATAAAATCAGAAGGATCTAATTCACGAAATGGACTGGTCTGGGACTGTAGCCTTCTTTTGCTTAAGGTATTGATAGACTTCTGTCTTGTCATTTCTATCTTTTTTTCAGCTGCTTCAACAATGATAATTAATTAGGGGACGAATTTCCGCTTGACTATTTTGTTGCCTTATTTTTACACTACTTTTTTTTATTATTCTCAGAAGTCCATAAAAAAATTAAATTATTATTCCTTTTTAATCCGATTCATTTGGTTTTTCTCCTATTTTCACTTCAATTAAATTCAGGGCTGATTAGTTCCTATTGAATTTAAATAGTCCACATTATTAATTTTTATGATTAATATTTTCTCTGAATATAAAATAAATCTACGATATAATTTATTTTTCTCAGCCAGTATTTCTAAATATAATATAAATTATACTTTAGTGATATATGCAATAATTATTTATCTATATACATACTGAATATTGTAATCAATCTATTGAAATTTAAAATGAAGATTTTTAATAAAATTTTTAGTAAATTATTCTCCTTTATTGTCAGAGTTGGAGACATGCCTGTCCCACAATAGTATTAAGACGAAGGTTAGAGAAAGACACACCAGAATTTAGTATAGGAGATTGAAAATTAAAAGGTTATTTATTTTACTATCTTATTTCGCAGAAATTCAGAATAGAAAACCCATAAAGTGGTTTTGAATATTTTAAAAAGGATTATAATTAAAAAAAATTATATTTCAAGAATAAATGATTAAACAAATATTTCACAATTTTTTTAATGACGGCTTTATATATAGCGTACCATCAAATTAAACAGAACTTTACTTTGAACATTTTAGATTTATTTTATTCATTTTTTTTATAAAGAAAATAAACATTTTTAGGATTATACATATATATTTTTAAATATTTATTATTCGAAAAGAATCGAACCCTCCATACGAAAACAGAGATTCAAATGTATAGCTAGCTGCCCGATGAACCGAATATTGTTTGGGGAATACTACATTGAGAGTGAAGTCTGGTTTGAGTTTTTGAGCAGATGGACATTTGCAATGCTATAGAATTGAGAAGAAAAACGCCAATATATATATATACATAAAAGAAACTTGAAAATATTTGTTATATTATCATATAAAACGCAATATCACATGCCGTAAAATAAACGCTAAATATGCATGGGTACTACACAGTAGTCACATCTCATCTTTATCTGAATTTTTTAAAACTATATTACAATAAATTGCAAAATCATTTAGTGTCCACTGATTCTCAATGTGACATAAAAGTCTGAGATGATAATAATAGATGTCATTATTGCAAATCATTTCTTTATAAATATATTTGACAGATATTAATAGAATTGTAAAAATAAAGTAGAAACTACTTTAACTAGACTTACCTAAAATCAAAGCGATAAGAGGTAAAATAAATAACAGAGTTGTTACTACAACATTGCCAACTAAAATAAAATAAGTACATTATAGTATTATTTAATAAAATAAAAGCAACTTTATGAAAAAAAAGTGAACAAAATATGAGAAATATCTATAGAGATAATACTAAACTTTTGATATAATATAAACCCGAAAATGAAAGTACAAATAATAGTTTTTCCAGATAAAATAGTTAGAAATATCTTCCAATGCTTAAGGTCAATATCTAAATGTAAAAGATATTAATTGATCTAAAATTGTTGAGCTGTTTCATATTTTTTAAGATCAATAATTAATAATTAAAAAAAAAATCTCAAAACTGCACATTCCTATTGATAGAAGAATAAAATATTATGCAACTAACTAAGTGGTTACTACTAAATGTTTATGGAAGTCAATCAATAGATATTATTTGTAATCAAAAAGGACAAATTCATTGTCAAATTAATCAGTGAAAAGGTTAGTACACAACTCTAAGTACCTGAGATTGAACACTCATGACTAGTAAAGCAATATATTGTGAGATTCACAAACAGAATATTTATAATTAAGCTGCCATTTGAAGTGATAGATATCCAATTTGAATTCTATAAAGCTGTGATATTAAAACTATAAATTCTAATAACTAATTGTCTTGAAAAATAAATCTAGATGAAAATCACTACTTCTCCTTTTTCGGTTGCTAATAGGAGTGTGACTGCTAATCAATAATAGAATTCTATAAAATTACACTGGTTTCTCCTACCTATAGAAAACTCATGACATGGCAAATGTATTATGATATTATTGTGGCACCATAAATATTAGGTGTAAATGAATCATATCTTCATACTATTTAAAAGCTTTGGAGCATAGCAAACATTTTTTTCAAACAGTTCTAGCATTTTTAAAAATAATTTTCTAAATCACAAAGTTCATATCTTCAAATAATAATATCTAGAATATGAGAATTACATTGCACATCTGATGAAACATGAATGAAAAATTATTTATCTTCTATAGATATTTTTGAATAATGGCTGAGATGCCAATATTATATACTGATATCTCTCAGAGCTGTTTAAATGTAGTATAATTTTATGTCACATACATTTCATGAATTTTAGAATGCACATAAAAGCAAAGATATTACAGATGTTTGCATTCATTTGTATTATTCTTATACATGATCATTTTACAGTGGAATAAAGCCTCACTTTTTACCTAGTTAATGTTTTTAAATTTTATTATGAAATAAAACTTTTTTACATCTCTGAGCTTATTATTATTATTATTAATTTAAAGCGCACAGCAAAATAATATGTGATATTTTGGCTATATGGTTTGATGTTATTATTTGCATCACAAAATCCACATATTCTATATGATATAGAATTATATAACAATTAAACAGCTCATGAGAGATGTCAATGTCGAATTCGTTTTTAAACCATCTATTTTTGCCTATTCATTTGTTGCACTTTTAACTAGAAGACAAATATTTTACCATTTTTTACCTTTTTCCTAAACGTGAATTATTTTTACAATATTTAGTAAATCTTTTTTTCAACAGAAGATAGTTATAACCTAATTATAATAGATGTTTTAATTAATGAAAACCTAAAAAAACGCATTTGCATATATTTTAACGTACTAAGAAACTGATATACATGAGCGAACCCAATGTTGAAAATGATGATTTAAAAATTAAAGATTTTTTGATACAATTTTTAATTGAAAAAAAGTTCATTTGGTTATCTAAATAAAATTATAATGTTTAGTCTATATCTTCAGTGTTTAAACATCATTTAACCTCGGAAGCATTTGCCTATTTAAATGATTACATTATTTTTCTAAAACAATGTCAAAATTTTTTATACATGCATGGCAGGTTCTTACTCTTTTAATTTGAAATTGTATTTTACCTTTTTTTAACATCATTGCCTTTATAAAAAATTAAAAATATGATAGTTTTAAGCGTTGGTTTGTGAGCAAAAACAAATTCTTCAAATCTTAATTATAATTCTATTATAGTACTTAATATTGATGATTTTATCAACACCATATTTAATATTCAATATCATGTTTACTTTTTATTTTTAGACATGTAACCATATTTGGATAAAATCAAATTTGTAGAGTTGGCGGCTCTTGAATCGATCAATAGAAGACGGGCTAACGTTTTTCTTTAGAAATGAAATTAAGGATTTGAAGTTAGAACGTCAATTATTTAATAACCCTTTGGCCATGAATTGTGGATATTCGGAGACGATTCTAACTTTGATCACATTAAGTGGCAAAATTGTTAAAATTAAACATGTAAATGATAATCTGGTTTTTAATTATTACGTAGAAAGAGACATTTTTTTTCCAACAAACTTTTAATGATTACTTGTAAGATTTCTATATTCACATTTATTGATTTAAATTTTATTTTATTTTTTTTATCAGCTGAGAATAACCTGTTTGGTTTAGCAGATTATTTTGCTTTAAAGGAAAACTTTCTGTAGTAAGAAAGAATTAACGCAGCGGATTTTATTTTGATTTTTTAATAAATAAAATTATACATATTTTTCTCTGTTTATGCAGAACTACACTTTTTTCTTTATATTCTATTGTGAGCTTGAATAATCAAAAGAGGTCATTCAAACTCCAGACTAGTTTTTTGTTCTAAACTGTTTTCAGTGAAAATCAGGATGACACTTTACTATCGAACCCAACTCGTTTATATAGTTATACCGATCCATACTAAACTGTAATTACATGTTTTAAGTCTCAGTTTTATGATAAAAGTATGTAACTTACACTTTTTGTTATAACCATACCATTCAACCTTCATTGATTACTCAGGTTTACAGTAGATGGCTCTATAAAAAAATAAATAGAATGAATTCTGCAGTTAAAAGTCATTTTATTTTGCACAAACAATTTTAATTCTTAAAACCATCAAAACATCCCGTGATCACAATTTCATATGCTTACACATGCTGTTTATAAGAGTACAATACTCTCTATACAGTATAAAAATCCTAAGCTCTAGATGGAATGCTCTCAAATTCAAGGCTCCTCATTGATAAAAGCCATAAGCTAGAAACTAGTCTAGGGATGTTGGATGATTAGACACGAGATAGGGATTTTATACACAAATATTCCTATATCCAGTAATTATAAAGGTTTGCATTTGATGACACTACTGTATGGAGAGGTTAGTGATTTTAATTATTAATATTCAATTCTATGTTTAGTTGTAGTCTCAGAGTGCATATTCTGCAGCCCAAGGTCCAAGGATCATGAAAAGAATCTATAATTTCTGTCACTTGAATTTCTTATGAACTTGCAGCTGTAATCTATTAGATTACTTTAATTCTAAAATTAATCATATTAAATTTACCTAACATTTTTGATGGATGTTCTAAAAATATTTCTATTTTACTTTGTCTTTTATTTTAATGAGATATTTTTATTATTGACATGTGCAGAATGGAAAAAACTAAAAATTCCTAGATCCAGGTTTAATCTGCCATTTGTAGATGGTTGTGCAACATATCTTGAGCAATGGATCATGCTAAATAAATGAATTTCTCTGTTTAAAATTTTATTGTATAAAACTGTATATATTTTTGGTAAAATAATTTGGAACTGGATTTAGGCCAAACGAATATTTTAGTGAATGGTTGTATATTTGGACAAACATATTTAAAAATCTCCTTGCTTATTACAAAAAAAAAAAAAACAGAAAAACCTAGAAAAGATGGTTTATGAATAGACCATTTTGCATAATGTGGATAAATCACCATGCTTGGGGGATTTCATATTAAAGTAGTATAAGTAGTTGTAAAATGATTAAGGATAAAGATGATAATGCAGAATGCAATAGTATTAATATATTATCTACTTTAATTTCATTTTTTAAAATAATAGAACATGGAACATGAATATATTTTGCTGGTTGTGAACTATTTAAGATGAAGACAGAATCTTAGTAATTAATGAACTATCAAGATTAATATAGCTTTTCCCAAAGAAACTCATCTTTCAGAAGAAGGAAATTTAATTAAACAGATAGATAGCTATAAATTTTTTTGGATGGACAGATCGCGTAAAAGAAGACTACGTAATACTGTACAGTATTTGATATGGGATTTAATTTGGCATATTATTGAAATTCCTAGATGTATTAACTAAATGAATAACTAGTCTTAATGCTTCAACATTTAATTCAGAAAGTTCAGAGAAAAAAAGCTTTAAATCTTATAAGAAAGTCAGTATTTTTAAAATACCTCATTTTTCTTTTTGAAGACTTTAAAAAATACTATATTTTCATGTAAAGTTATTAAATATAAATATATTGTAATGGATGTTTAAGACACCATTACAAAAATTATAGTTTTATAGGGGTGAAGAAAATAAAATAAATTTTTATATAAGGTTTCGTTTGTAAAACTTGATTAAAAGTTTTTTTTTAAATGCTTGTACAAATATATATGTACGTGCGTTGGAATTATATTTTAATACCACAGTTATATTTGGTTTTTAATTTCTAAGATTATTTTTTTTTGTTAAATTTATGTACAAATAGATTGCTTTTCAGATTTGGGGATTTAGATTGATAAGGTTAATTAAAAAGAAAGAAAACAAAAAGAAAAGAATTTTTCATTAGTAAATTCCTAGATTTGTAAAGGGCAATTTATTTCGTTAATTAGATAACTATTGTTATCTAGATCGAGAATTTTTAAATTTTAATTAAAAAGAAAAAGTTTGGTAATTGGTAGAAGAGATATGATTCAGATGTAACAGGCTGAATCAGGCCATTGGTTTATCTTGGACTAGCTTTCAGTACTGGCATCAGCTAGTATACTTGCAGCAGCGCAAAGAGACAGACACCAACTCTGACAGGAGAATTGCACGATTCCTGCCAAAATACTTGAAAAGAACGATTCCTGCATATTCTGAAAGCTGATCCAGTAATTATTCTACCTAGAATGAACATTCAACCTACAGCAAGAATATTTTCTTTACCATGATGTGCTAAGCTTCTAGCCAGGACAGGTTCGGACGTCCTGTGTCACCATTAACTGCCTACAATGCCATAAAAAACGGCTCCAAAGAAACCACTAACCAACTCGCCCAAGCCTACCGTCAGTGAATCCAGATCAACGGACTAACCTAAGAAGTCTAGTGCACTAGCTTTTAAATAAATTATTAAGGTACCTTACATTTTTGCAATTTAAATAATGTTATCTTAGATTTGTTCCCTTTTAAAATATAAATGTTTTTTTTTTAAGTTGTATATTATGTAATTCGTTTTCTGTGTGCTTGATAATTTTTTTTTCTTTTAATGAGTGTTAATTTCAAACCTATTACTGTCCGTCCTATTTAAGTCTTAGTAAGTAAGATAGTAGCTTATTTTAATCTCACATTCCTTGTCGTTACAGAGCGCAGTCTGGATATTACAGACTAATTTAATTGGCTTTTGGCTTGTGACCCATTTTTATTAGCCGTACTTATGTCGCGACCTTAATTATTAGTAATAGACGATTACAAAATATAATAGTCTTTAGTTTTATTTCTTAAAGCTTCCAATTCGTTTATTAGGGGCACGTACGATCGTTTTAACACTTTCTATAGGTAGATCGTGAGCTCCTAGCCTGTCTCACTCAGAGGGAGGTCAATCGATTGAAAGTAATAACTTTCAACACCCTTTTTATTATTATTAATGTTTTGGAAACTACCTTCGCATTTCTTCTGTTTCGACATAAGTTTGCATAAATCTCAAATACGGAGATCCAGCCTTTTCCTAACTATGGGTTATAAGCAGGAAGCTACCTCCCCTTCTTATGTGAGATCACTGAATACTTGCTAATACTTCTGCTACGGTCAGTATTTTGCACTCTTTCACGCACAGAAAATCGCTCTCAAAGCCATATAAATATTTAAATTCAATTTTGACGAATGTACGTGTAGTACATATTTTAGGCGGGCTTTAAAGATTATTATTTAGATTTCTGTTTACTTAACCTTGATACTAATAAAATTATTTATTTATTTACTTAGTTGATTTTGTTTTCTGTTGCTACCTTTCCAACTCACTGAACAAAACAGATCTCATTTGCTTGATTGAGCTAGTCCGGCGCATTCGATTCGCATATCCTGTAACCCCTTAAAAATAAATGTCTAGTTCCAAATTTCGGACTAGTGGCGCCCTGGCGGTCAGTTTATGCGAGTCTAAAGCTTTTGTCCGGTATAATATAGACTTGATGAATTTAAACAATTAGTTACTAACTTGTCTAACATATGAATTGCTTACTGAAATTATTTTATTTCAGAGGAAAAATCACTATAGAAGACGGTGGATGGA
Source organism: Epiperipatus broadwayi (assembly GCA_028023455.1). Taxonomy (NCBI): domain Eukaryota; kingdom Metazoa; phylum Onychophora; class Udeonychophora; order Euonychophora; family Peripatidae; genus Epiperipatus; species Epiperipatus broadwayi. Next base: position 6,703,929 of record JAQFVV010000001.1, on the reverse strand, counting down.
TTCATTCTCAAAACAAGACTATTTTAGAGATTACGTTATATCTAAAAATCAAAATGCAAAAAAAAAACAAAAACATTCCACCTATAAGAACACTTAAAAATGCAAATAATTTAACTATCCGATAGACTAATATTTCCAGTATTAAAATAATAGTTATACTAAAAATAAATTCTATTCCAAACACAATGATATGAAATTTATGTTTAATTTTCTACTGCTAATAAATTTTAAAATTACTAATTTGAATTTTTAAACTTGCCAAGTACTAAAGCAGGTAATTTCTTTTATGAACTGTTTGAATTTGTTTACGAATATAAGTAAATCTATTTTTGGGCTTATCTCTTGTTTGGAAAAAAAAAATTTGCATTTTTCAAGTAGAAAAATAATAAATTCAATAATGAGCTTCAAAGAGAAAAAATCGATAAATGAATAAGAAGACTTAGAGTAATTGATGTAGTAAAGCTAAAAAAGAGATAGTCATTTGCTTATATTTTTATTGGATCTTAAATATGTGGAATATTTTTATTTTCTTTTGAATAATGATACATTTTTTATATTATAGATATTTATCGTAAAACAAAATGTCAAGTCTGATAATAAAAAATAATTTCGATAACTATAAAGCTATATTTATACATCTCACAATTGCAAAAATAATCAATAATTATTTTCATCAAATAATCAAATAAAAAAAATTAAATAAAAATCAACACGTCAAATAGATTAGGTCATTTTTGGTATCTATAAGCTGGATTGTCATTTTTGTTTTCTAAAGAAAATTTATAAAAGCGATCCAAATAGACAACTTTTGATAGCTAAGATGCAGCAAACCGATTGAGTTCTTCATTGTTATCAATACAAAGTTTTATTGCTTCTAGTTTTACAGCATAATGTAATCATTTATATAAATGTTCACTTAGATTTTTGACAACTAATTTTTTTTTTTCATATGTCATAGCATCGGCCGGGAGGCGAACTCACAACTGTCTGCAAACAACTACTTGTTTGCAAAGCGGCTGCGATGACCTCTCGGCTAACAATTGATCATGAATGATACAGTGTGTACTGAATACATAATTTCTTTTGTAATTATGCAAAAAAACTCCGTTCTACCCATTTATTGCTAGAAAGTCATCAGTAGCAATTAATCAAATATTATTCAGGGGAAATTTTTTCCCCGATGTATGAAATATGTATTTTATTGTAGTTTGTTTATAAATTTTTAGCAAACAGCGTTACTTCTGTTAAAAGTAAGGCTTTATTTCCTGAAAAAGTTGACACATAAAGCTGTATAAAAACGGGCATATTTTTAAATACTCATATAACAAGTCTTTAACGTCTTGAGCCTTTAATCAATTTTCTGTTGCATTGTATTCATTAGTCAAAAATTTTATTTAGTAATATCAATTTCAGTTTGTATAGCATAGTAGTAGTACATGATTTATAGCCGATATAATTAGTTCTTCAACAGTATGCGAGGGGTAGGGTCTCCGATTTAGCAATTAGTAAAATAAATGTTATTCTTGTTCTTTAGGGGCACTTGTTTAATTATTGTAGTTTGCTTATTCAGCTTAAAAAATCAGTTATTTAACATTTATGAGAGAAAAATCCTCTATATAAATGCATTTTTATGAATTTAGATTAAGTATTAACTTGACATCCCCATTAAGTAAATAAGAGGGGTTCTATTTCCAGTCCAGTAAATATTCCAGCTTTTTTTTGTTAATTAAATAGAGTTTTGAATTAAAGCGTATTATAAAAATATTTTTTCCTTTTAAATTATCTTCATAATCTATATTTTCCAAATTAAGAAGCAGTAACAATTCCTTAAAGTCTAAGCGAGCTATTTCTTGAATTTCTTCAGTTTCAAACATTCGTATTTCGTAACAACGCAGAGGGAGAGATTGAAGTCGATAAATTTACAAAAATATAATACAGAAATAATTTTTTTCTTATATTTTCAAAAATATTTTGTAAACCAGCTTGAAATGTGTCTTAGGAAAACAGATTTATACATAATTGTAAAATCTTATAATAAATGTGGAAATAAAATGAGAACTTATGTTTCTAAATAATTTAATAAGTTATCTATTGATTTAAAAAAAATTTACATTAAAAGAAAATAAAAAGTCAAATTAAGAAGTATATTAAAGAGAGGAGAAAAATATGTAACTTAAAAATGCATATGGTATTATAATTTGATGTAATCAATATTTTTATTATATGCAATTAATATATTACTATAATATGATTATTTTTATTATTACCATTAGTTTATTTTAGCTAAATATTTAAAATCAAAGAAATTGTAATTATTTAAATTGTTTATGTAAACCTTTTTTTTTTTTTTTACCTAAAAGCCGACTAGAACTTAGTAAAATAAGGATTCAATTTTATGTAAAGTGAAATGAGAACTAAATTTTGTGTAAGCTACTTGTATAAATAAAACAAACACACACATATATATTGATAACAGAAAGTATTTAAAAAAATAATTAATAATGGAAATAAAGGAAATCCATTATGCCATTTTTTCGTATACATTTATAATGTAGTATAAAATATCAATATATAACAGATTACAATATATATATATACTATTGCACACACAACAACATTTTTTGTTTTATATTAGAAATAAAAAAAAAAATAATGTAGAAATTGAATAAAAATAAAATTAAGTGCCAAAAAGGCAGTCATTTATATATATATATATAATTCTGTTACATATTAATATTTTATAATATTTTATTATAAATTTAGAAAACTATATATATATTTTTTTTTAACAAACAGTTTTAACTAGATGAGGAAAATAGTCTAATATGATATATCTAAAAATATATCCATTTCATGTACTCATTTTGATTTGGGCTATCCTTATCTAGTTTAATGAAGTTTAAATAATTCTTTGTAATCTTAAAAATGTACTGGTTGCAGAAGGGGCTATAATCAGAAAAAGTTAAATTATAATGGTGATACATTAATTTTAAAACGATTGAAATCTTTAGAAACAGATGCATCCAAGAAATTGTTTGACCTCAACATAAAGATGTTTCTATTGTTTCAATTTAGAAACATAAAGGGGATAGAAAAGTATGCGGTAATTATTGTGAAGTACAATTTTTATTTGCTACAGCAAAATTACTTTCAAGCATTTTATTGAATAAGTTGCTTTCAGCCATTGATAGACTCAATGTAATTCTAAAAATCTAGAAGAATTATAGATATGGTCTTATTGCTAGACAAATATTTGGAATATTGTGAGGATATGTGTGATTTATATGTTACTTTTATTAATTTGACCACACTATTTAATGCAGTTTATCTGTAAGACTGACAGAACTATATGGAATGAATTTGTTTGGGTTCATTAATTTTATCCATCTTCTATATTATAGAAGAAAAGACAGTATTCTAACCATTTGGAAAATGAAACTAATATTAAATGAAATGGGTATTATCTCCAACTTTGATTTATACATTTATAACAATGATCTTTGAAATAGTTTATAATTAGTTTCATAAAGCAAGTATCAAGATATGGTGTAGTTTTAATTTGAAGCGATTAAAAGCAAAAGCAAAAACTTCACCTTCTATAGATTTATAGTTTGCTAATGATTATGGCATTTTCACCAATTTGAAAGAAAATCTCTAAAATGTTCTTTATATTTTGAATGTAATTTACAAAAATTTTGATTTAATAATTGGCCAGTATTAAATTTCACTGTAGCATTTTAGATAGAAAGACAAATATAGATGTTGCAGTACATCACAGACTCCAATTTGCTGCTATTACGTTTAACAACTTAGAATATTTTTTTCATAGTAATATAATTATCTAAATTGTTACATTTTGATTTGCAAGGGTCAAATTTACTCCACACACATTTTTGATACTATTCATTCAGATAAATACAGCAATGATTATCACTAATCATTTATTAAACTACAGATTATCTCTAACACAGATATAAACTTTAAACCTCAGTTAAAGATAAATCTTTAATTTGTAACTAAACATACATATTTCTTTTTTCCATGTGTAATATCTTTGTAAGTGCTTAAAAAATCAGATATGTTAATCTTTAACTGAGGTGTATATCTGGTTTAAAGATAATCTCTAGTTTAATAAATGATTAGTGATAATCATTACTGTATTTATAGCGGATGGTGACAAAGTTGTAAATGGAGTAAGTTTGACATTTGTAAAGCAAAATGTAACAATTTACTATTGATAAATACTATACATATAATAAAGTTGTATAGGAGGGATGGTGATGTGGGCTAATTGATAAGTGATGATTCAGCATGAAATGAATCTTGGGGGTCGTTTGTCTTTCATTTTTCTTTATTCAATGATTTTAAAAGAATACTGTAAAGGTTATTTAATAGTTGATAAATGATATAATTATCTAACTATATTAATTGTTATTTTTACTCAATTTATTGTAGAAAAAGGATTCATAGATTTTCTAGTTTTCTGAAAAAAAATAATCTAAGGATTATCTTAAGATTTTAAAAATGCACAACAAGATTATATTTCAGCTTGCTGAATATAATGTTATTGAATCTACTGTTAAACAAATAAAGGATTACACATTTCCTAAAAAAATTAGAGTGAACATTAACTTGACATCCTGGTAGAGGCTGATCTATTTATATTACAAAAAGTATTTTAAAGAGATTCTATAAAGATACAATAGTAATAACATTTAATAGAAATATATAACTGAGCATGTAATATATTCAACTAAGAGTTAAGCAAACTATGGACGTTTTCTAATAAAACAAAGTTCATTAAAGAAAAAGCCAATATATAAGAGATCAAATAAAGAGACCAAAAAAAAACCCGGCTGTGATATATGTGGATTAATAGGTCGTTAACTGGTGGTTAGTATAATTATTACAAAAGTCATCAAATTCTTTATTCTTTTTCTTTCTATCTTAATTCCCCTCCCCTTTTCTGCAGTTAAAAATGGCTTCAATAGTTTATGAATGAAAACTAATAATTATAATAAATTATTTGTGAGGTCATATATAACATTTGAGTGTTTGAAATAGCAGTTTCATTTAATGTACCAAACAGTCTTTTTTATTGTTTTTAGCTTACATAGCTAAGAATCGATCCAAAAATCTTTAGTTTCTGATTCGGCTCTCTAATATTGTGTTAAAGCAGTAGTTTATATAAGTGATTTAAGTTAATGTTAGTTTGATTATTTAATTTAAAATTTATATATTTCAAATTATAAAATTTATCAAAATTCATGCATATGTTCTAGATGTGGAAATTTGATAATCAAGGCAAAATATGTATATATATATATTTGGAAGGACAGTAATATTTTTATCTAATTGAAAAAAAAAAACCAACAACACAAATTCAGCTAAAAGAAATTCCAGCTTTAAGAAATTATAAAAAAGAATAGCAACTAATTATAAAAAAATAAAAGCCTCGAAGAAGAGGCGAAGAAGTTAGTTAAAATGTGTAATTTATGTTTTTTTTTAATAAGATAAGTTTTTAATTTAATTAAATTTTTTAGCAATTAAATTTTTTTATCTAAGTAAATTATTATTTTTAATTAGATTTTTTTTCTACTCACCTATAAAAGCAATTATTTGATAAAAATAATTTATATAATTTACTGAAGCTGTTAGAAGACGAGGTGGATCAGAAACACGACTTAATTCATCTAAAAAAAAAAGATTTGTGTTAAAACTTGCAAGTATTTAACGCACGCACATATATATTTCTATTAAGAAAAAAGCATGAAAAAGTATTTTTAATATCATAAAAAACTTGACTATTAATAATATAAAAAAAATGTGTTAAAAAATTAGAGCAAAAAAATGTAATTAAATTTTTAGTAGAGCAGCTCTTTATTTTTTTTTGATGTGGATCATGAACATTATTTGTTTCCCAAAATTAAGCCCACTTGGAAAAAATTGCCGTCTATTGAAAAAATACAAGGAAAAATAACCAAAATGTATAGAACATTTTTTTTTTTTTACAAAAAGGAAAGGGCAAGAAAAAAATACCTAAAATACTTAAGCCATAACATACTATTTATCACATTTTTGCATTGATTGCTGCTATTTCAATACAAACTGTTCCAGCAATTAAGCTGCATCATTAATTTTAATAAATTTTAAAAATTCCTAGATTGAGAAATTTTGATTTTTTTACTTTAAAAAGGCATTGATACAATTACGTTGCTCTTTATAACAAATAAGAAAAAAGAAATAACCGAATTTTATTTTCTTATTAATTAAAATCCAAGAACTTGTAGTAGAATAAAATGATTAAGCAAAATACAGTTCTACCATCGAAAAGATCTTTTTTTTTTATGATAACGAATTGGGGACTGTTTACTTTTCTTAACACAAGTTTATTTTAACAATTTCCAAATCTTAAAGATTTTGCCTTCTAAAGAAATAATATATTACCATTAGTATTTCATGCAAAAAAAGATGAAATATAAAATAAAACAAATATGAATTAAAAGTAAGCAAATTATAAAATATAAAATCAATTATCTGAATACAAATATAATGAATATTCTGAACTTTAGATGTAATTAGAGGGGATTTGAACACAGACTTTCAAGTTTCCTTCAACTATTCTTCCTATTTTATACAATCGAACACATGATCACATACACATAAAAAAATAAATGATCTCTAATAAACGTATTTTGTGCTAAACCAACACCAATCACTTGATCCAGATCATCTCTCTCACACACATATATAATCAGTGCTCAGCTTATATTAAAATAGCAAATCTTCAAAGATTAATGGACAGGCTTCAGTCTTTTTTATTCTACAACTCTTCAACCTCAATATTATTAAAAATCTGATGGCGGAATGCTCAAAGCCCTCTAAATAAAATCAGTTATCATAAACAATATCTAGCTCTATTCGATAAAATGCAATTTTCAGTCTACAGTTAATTATAAAATAAAGCTTGGAAGTTTTATTTTTAGGGAACTATGAATATTCCAAACAATCTTAAGATTTAATAAGAACATATCCTACAAGTAAGCTGACTATTCATTTAACAATGATCAATAAATATGCCCTAAATAGTTAAATGCAGGAATGAGAGTAATAGAGTCAAAAATAGAAAGATTGCGAAATCAATTTTTAGCTGAGAAAAGTAAAACAAATATTTTGATGGATTGAAAAAAAAAAAACTTTTCAGCTCAAATATTACTTGATGTTAGATGTTTTGTAAACTTTTCCATCATTTAAGGTTAAATTCTTACAAGGGATAACATTAGGCAAAGAACCTTATTAACAAATTATTCTACTTCCTGATAAAAAATATTAAAATTAAAACCAATAGTTTTTATTTCAGTGTATGTTAATAGTAAGATATATTTAATAATACGTTTTATTCACTAATACAATAATAATAATTACAAAATAAAAAATAAGATATTTACCAAATGCAGTAGGCATAGTAATCTTTAAAATATATTCTTCCTGAAAAATAAAATAATTGTAAAGAAGTAATAATAAGAAAACTCAAAAAAGAGTTTTAAAAACTCATAAAAAAACAAATAAAAGTATGACTCATTTCTACTAAGTTCCTAGTAGTTGCTATTATCTTGTTCCTCATTTAATTTTAATATTTCCTTTAAGTGACGGGGAGAGTGGGTGGGAGGATTTATCTTTTTTTTTCTTCTAATTTTTATCGCTATAAAAGATTTTTTTTAAATTATTATTAAATTTTGTATTATGATTAGCAGTCACATGTAAACAAATGTAGATATTTTAACTCCAGAGAAAAAAAAGTTAAAAAAAAAAAGTTTTAGTGAGCATATATCACACAGCGTTTTTAATTTGTTGATATCAAATTTTACAATTATGACTTAATTTCTTCAGCACCAAGCTCTTTTTTTTTTTTTTTTTTAAAAAGGAAAATATATTTTCTAATTGTAACTGGCATGTTAATCAATTATTAGCCACATTCTTCCAATGAAAGTATTTTGAAATGTCTTTGCAATAATCTTTATATAAAGTAAACAACCTTTGCCTCTTCCATAAACTTAATTATTAAATTCCATTTTCTAAAAGAAAAGTATGTAAATATTAACAGATTTCATATGCTCAATCTATAAAAAAATGTTTATACAACATTAGATTAAATATTGTTATATTCGGCAAGTTGAACAATTTTGTTATGTGTGTTCCATATATTATTGATGCTTCTTATAAAATTTTTGACTCCTGTATATTAGAATAATAGGAGCTCATATCGTTCGTCTACATAACAGAATAAAATTATTCCATATTCTAATATCTACTCTTCTATGAATGGAAATTATCTATTGATCTATGCAATGAAATATTGTTGCAGTGCATAACAAATATATTCCACGGTAACTACAGCATTATAATATATTTATTTAATATTTAAAAATTGCTATAATAGAAGTTATTTTAAAACCAAGCGGGAAAAACTTCTTTTCGATATTCTTAATTTTTTTAGTGGTTTAAACTTTAAAGGCAACAAATCATTATATTATAAAAACTTCTCCAGATATTCCATTATAGCCCACATTTTTTTTTGTTTTTAAAATTATTAAGAACTCTCTTGATTTTATCAAGATGGATATTTCAATAACTATCTAAATAATTGGGCTGGTGTATATATTACTAAAAACATTTCGGAATTTTTGTACCAATATTCAAAACTTTTGTGGTGAAAATACATCCTCTATTAATTTAAAATATCGTTTTATCAAAGAATGCTAATTACTGGTTCACTTATTGAATTTCTATCTTTAAAATTCTACATTGCTTATAACTAATTATATATCAATCTACTATTCTACTAAGTAGAAAGTTATTTCTAGATACCTTTAATCAAATTATTAATAGTGGATTAACTAAAATATAAAATACTAATTAAGGATTCTAGTATTTTTACTTTTTAGTTAATATTTATAAATACTCCCCAAAAGAATTCCATGCTTCAATAATAAGTTGAATTTGAAAATCCAATAGACAATTTTGTTTTTCATCAATAGAAGAAATTTACCATGCATAATAGTTACTTCTACAAAACTAGAATCAATTTGGATGTCAATAAATTTGAAATTAGATTTATTTTATAATGCAATTATCATTCTAATCTTGATTATTTAATCTATATGATGCCATTGTTTTGAGAATTAATTTCTTTATAATGACTTTTTTTGACTAAACAAAGTGTTCCTAACAATTAATCCTTGCATTTTGCAATTAATAAAGGACTAGGCTAGCTCTAAGAGTCAATATCATTCTATTTAACTAGGTATGAGAGCTTTTTTCATTTTTATTTTTCTGAAGCTAAAGTTGAAGATAAGCATAAATAAAATTGGCATAAGTATTGATAAGTCTAGAATTCCCAAAAATAGAAGTTACCAAAAAAAAAAAAAAGATCTCACAGCAAATCTAAATTACGCAATATTTATTTATTTAATAATCTATCTTTTTAAAAATTTGTTTGATTAAACTTTCTTCCTCAGGAAAATAGTTTCACTGAAAGATCTATCTATCTATCTATCTATCTATCTATCTATCTATCTATCTATCTATCTATCTATCTATCTATCTATCTATCTATCTATCTATCTATCTATCTATCTATCTATCTATCTATCTATCTATCTATCTATCTATCTATCTATCTATCTATCTATCTATCTATCTATCTATCTATCTATCTATCTATCTATCTATCTATCTATCTATCTATCTATCTATCTATCTATCTATCTATCTATCTATCTATCTATCTATCTATCTATCTATCTATCTATCTATCTATCTATCTATCTATCTATCTATCTATCTATCTATCTATCTATCTATCTATCTATCTATCTATCTATCTATCTATCTATCTATCTATCTATCTATCTATCTATCTATCTATCTATCTATCTATCTATCTATCTATCTATCTATCTATCTATCTATCTATCTATCTATCTATCTATCTATCTATCTATCTATCTATCTATCTATCTATCTATCTATCTATCTATCTATCTATCTATCTATCTATCTATCTATCTATCTATCTATCTATCTATCTATCTATCTATCTATCTATCTATCTATCTATCTATCTATCTATCTATCTATCTATCTATCTATCTATCTATCTATCTATCTATCTATCTATCTATCTATCTATCTATCTATCTATCTATCTATCTATCTATGTGTGTGTCTACCTATAAATATAAATATAGAAATAAAATTCTCTGAAATGGGTACTGCATAAAAAGGCTTCTCCAAAGTCTATAGACAGAAAAACAAGTTTCTTACAAAAAGTACTAAACACCAACATACCAACTCATAATAAGATAGCTACTATATTGATAATAGGCTGACTAACTCAGAATATTTCTAAATTATTTGGAAATTATTAAACACTAACATTTTTTACTAATTTACCCCTAAATTAGGACCCTAAATCATGAGAATTATAATCTGATGTGTTAACTATGACTCACTCAACTATGACATCTATTTAAATATACAAACAACTAAAAAAAAGAATTCATTTTTTACTAAGAATGATTTTTAGTCGATATTCTCATGTTATTTATATACAGTTTATTGGTTAGCCAACATCTATTAAAAAGTTGGCATTTTATAAAACATACATAAATACATTCTGATTGTTTATGAGTAAGTTAATTATCAGGAAAACATATAGGTTAAAGTTAACTAACAATTAAACAAACAAGATTTTATTGGAATAAATATAGAGTATTATTTTAATTTATCCTAGAAAGAAAGATATTCCAACACATAAACTCATGATAATTGATAACAGAGAAATAGTGACAATGTTGTCTTGATGTTTGATATTACTTTTGAGCAAAATACTAGGCCTTTCAGCGTAGATGGATGTTAATGCGTTCACCATGTTTGAAATTTGTAGCGTTCTTTTCATGAGGATAGCAAAGAAAATTTAAGATTTTTAAAACAATCAATTCAAGTGAGATAGTCATTCAATATTGTTTGGTAAAACGTATATTCTCAGTTATATTATGATTCATATAAACGAAAACGTAACTATAACATAAAACAGCTCTTACTACTCATGTAAAGACTTGTGAGAGTTGTGCTGTTATGTACTCTTATTTCTATAAAATAGTTTTGACTTCCAGTGAGAAAAGTAGGATATCTTCATGAGACTTAAACTGCTGTTACACTTGTTTTTTTAAAATTCTGGAATAAAAAAATTAGACTAGACACTTGAAATAGAATTATAGTGATATAACATCGTAGCCATTAATAGCTTTCAATTGATCTAAAATCAGAATCAATGATTTAACAATTACATCAGTGAATAGAGCAGCATTACTAATAATGACAAATAGCATTAGCAATATTCAGTACTATAGAGGGATGAGTAGGTCAAATATAATTGCATGATTATTACAAAAATAATCTATAGAATTTTCTTTTGAAAATGACTCACTTATTAAAAGTGACAAAAGCTCTGTAGGAGTGAATTAATACCTAACAAAAAGCAATATATACAACAAAATTATTAAATATTTTACAAAGTTAAACAAATAATACAGTTTGACAACATAGTATAGTTTATAGATATATTTTAGCTTGGCATAATTTTTCAAAGTTATAGATAAAATATAGATATGATAGTAAAAGATAAGGCAGTGCAGCATTTTAAACAGCTCACTACAAAAATAAAGATACTTCCAGTATTCATTTATACAAGCATATAAATATTTGAAAAACAGGCACTCTTCACAAACCTGGGAAATATATGTAAATAATATTTATTTTATTTTATAAAGCACAGACAGTTAGTTGAAATGTGAAAGATAGTTAAAGCTTCACATTTTCAACTTAAATGCTCCAGACTGGCTTAGATATATAGAAAGACAAGTAAAGAGGAGGGTGGACTCCTTTTCTTGTACAATTCTATGTCTTGTGTTTACGGTTTGATTGCTATTCAGACAGCCATCATAACATCTGATTGGCTGTCAGATAGGTATTATAATAAGCTAATAAGCGTAGAGGTTTGCAACCTTTCAGTTTAATTATACAAACATACTAAATGAGAAAACATTAGCATTTTTTAGTTCTCTAAATAGAATTGTTGATACCCATGTACTAAAAAATAATTGAATATGTAGTAGGATTCAGTTATCTAGGGCAGATCTATTTGAGGGAGAATCTTGTTTAATTGTATCTCCAACAAACTCTGAACACTTCATAGATTTAATTTTAATATTTGAGAATAGCAAACATATATTAACTACTACTTTATAGACTCTTTGTTTATGCAAAGATTGGTTTATAAATATGCTGTTATAATGTAAAATCACTAAACATCACATGATCACTAGTCTGGGGATATTGGATGAGTAGGCATTAGATAGGGATTTTATATACAAGCCTTCTGGCATTCATTGATTACTCTGATTGGCACAGGGTGGCACTACTGTATGGAGAGAGTTTTGCCTGTTATAATGTACTTTCAACTATTTTACTTTCTGTCAGTACATTTCTCATTATAACACAAACAGCCATAATTGCAGAACTTTAGATCACCTTTTCCCACTGTATATGCAAGTCATAAAAAATCTTCATTCATGATGAGGAGATATATTAAATATCTGAATCTCACCCCCACTGTTGACAAGACTATATTTTTATTACAACATTCTCCGCAAGATAGGAACTGATATTAAGATGCCTTTAATATCTTGTGGAAGAGAGAATAATTTTTCCACTGCAAAAATATTTTCAATTACTTTTTGGTTTTTATTAAGTTTCTTCATTTCAATTCCATCATATTTCACATGTTTGCCAACATATATTTTCTGATCACTTTCTTTTACTACGAATGCTCGCTCTTGCAAAATCTTTCTTTGACAGATAGTTTAGAAGTATGTTATCTGAATCTCTGCACCCATGCAAACAAATCGCTATTCTTTTTAATGCACCCTCTCTCTCACTTAATATATATTTCTGTTTTAAAGTATATTTTTAGATATGTAGGTAAAATTACTTATGTAAAGCATTTGAAATTTATAAATATTTATAATATCAGGTTTTTGAATAGTTTAAATAATTATTACTTAATTCAAAAACGATGAAAAAAAATGGACTGACTGATGAAATTTTACTTGAAAAGTGGGAATAATTTTTGTAATATTTAAATATAAAACAATTTTAACTTACAGGTTCAGATCTCATATTGTTTTTGTTGTAAATAAAACAACAGTTTATTAAATAAACTTGACATATAAATGTTTTATAGCGCCGCGCATGCAAACAAAACGAAAAGCGAGATTAATATTTCGTCATTTTTGGCTATTATTGTTAATAATATTTATTAAATTTAGTTATATTTATACATTCAAAGAACTCAATTAATAAATGATATAAATTTATAAAAATTGGATGATGATTACAAAATCAATCTGCAGTGCACTCGCTACATAGCTGATACTTATTTATCTAAATGAATATTTATCTATCTATTTCATAAATTTTCTATTTTTAACCAGAAGTTTATGAACGTTAAGGTTATTTTTCTTGTGATATGACAATTAGATTTAATTTACATGTTACTTGTAAACAATTTTTTATTTCGGATCCAACGTTAAGGCCAGCTAAATTTCCATTTTCCTAGACATTACTGAATGTCTCATCAACAGATTCAAGACAATATGTAATCATAGCATTCACATGCTTCATAAACGGAATGTATCTGCTTCTGATCTATAGATAAAATAAAAGAATTAAAGAACTTAAAAAAATCACTATTATATCCATCTTCTGGTTAGAGTCTCTGTACAGAATTTTTAATGGTATTTTGCTAAATAGTCAAGCAGTCTAAGAAATCCATATTAGACAGATGAATAAATATCTATCTATAATCGAATACATGTTGTTTACCTATGCATCTGATTTGTTTTTCGTTTTCACTTTTATCATGACATAGCAGTATTACATTTATCTGTCATGTTTTTGATCTTATTCGGATTTCAATCTGATAAAAATTGAAAATTTTGTAAAGTTCTAATGAGGCATAAGTTTTTTTCTCTAGATAATGATCTAAAATGAACCCAGATAATAATTCAATATTGATAGACAAACTAATATAATTATGTTTACCTGAAAAATAAAATCAGAATAAAAACTACATAAATTATCTTCATCCAGCAATAGGCAATCCTACTGAGTGATGCTTTTTTATTGTTCTACTTTGAGGAGCTGCTTAAAAAATCTTTACCTGCAATAAGCTATTAAAAGTTGTTGTATCTTTTATAATATATATAAATATATGAAAATAAAACTTTTTATTTTTTCTTTGAAAAAACTAATATACCGTATGATCCAAAAAGTTTTTTTTCATCCTATAACCCTGAAAATCATCGAAATATTTAAAACTATATGTAAACATTGGACTAACATTAACGTTTGATCAATAAATATAAATTGCTCATTTATACATACTTTCTTAGATTTTAGACAGATAGTAAAACTGACAACTGCTATTGTTCATAGCGAATATAATATTAAACCCAGATGTAATCAATAATGGTTGTTGGGTTTGGCACATTGATATTAACAGCATTAGGAAAGCTTATTATATGTAATAGAAAATTAATAAAATTTTGGAATATAAATTATTATACTCATTTTAGTATACATGAGTTATACAATTTTTCATTTATAATTAATGATCTTTTTTATTCTCAAGTACTGTATATGTTTAGGAGGATTTTCATTATTATTTTATTATTAATTATGACAAGTACCATAAAAATAACCATTTAAGCGATCAAAGAAAAAGTTTATAGGAAAATCAGTTGAAGAAAAATTGTGCTAACAAACAATAATAATAACAAAAAAGGAACTGTTTATACTATTCTCATTATGGTATACTAGATGTACATTCATGTACGGATCAAATACAAAAAGACACCCGAATCCATTTAGGAACAAAATTGGATATTAAATGCATAAGGGATGAGAAAATCTCACAACTAATATTTATTCAGAAACATGATCAAGTAATGCTATTTCGCTGGAATTTATGACATGTCTCACTATTATAAAACGATAACTGGATAATTAAAAACAAAAAAGATGATGTACATAGAAATATGTAAATTGTATGCAGCAGTCAGAAAATGCTATGCTGCTTTCAAGATAGTATTTTTCCTCTGTGACACATAGATTTGTTCTTATATTTAGCATGAGATAAGTATATAATGTAAACCATATATCTCCTTTTGTACTTGTCATGAATAAGGATAATTATCTTCAATTTTGACGGTGTTCTTAAAGTAACAAATGAAAATTGCTATAATTACTCGTGGAGGGGGGAATTCTTTATTTCCCCAAATTTCCTTATTAAGTCGGATGACCGAGCAAATGTATAGTCTTTTATTAACAAAATAAATAAATAAAACTGAAATTAAAACCTTCATTAGTTAGCCGTAATATTACTTAATACATTAAATAGCTTCTAAAAGTTAATTAGTTGATATTATACGTTTAAAAATTCTATAAGTTTCAGATCAAATTTGACAATAATACCAGACAATGTTTTGAGATTACATATCATTAGAAATATACTTTCTAATGTCTTTGCATATATATTTTCCAGCATGAATATAGAATACATATTAGAATAATGTTTTCTTTAAGCTGACTGTTGAGATAATTTATATAAAGACTATTTTTTTAGTATTTTAAAATGCTTTAAAGTTCTGGTAGATCCAATTCTACTGTTTTTCTAAAATCTATCTATCTAATAAAAAACATCATTTTTTTGATTTCATTTATGCCAGTCTTAACTTTTTTACTTATGCACCACCAACTTTTATTTTTCCAAGTACAATATTTTAAAATTCAGTATTTGAGTTTTCAGATAGCATTTAGGTCTAAATTCTTTTATAATTGCTGTTCCAATAATTTTAAGCAGCTTTCTCCAATAATATAGTTAAAATAATTCTATCTTTTTATAATGTTTATGCAAGTCTAATTTTCATAACAATGCATTGACATTAGAATGACTAATATGTATCAATAACTATTTTTGATTTTATTGAGTCTCTCCATCATTAACTATAAAAGTCAAATGATCAAGAGCAATTTGCCAATGCAATTTATACTGGACTTCTTTAGGTATATATTCCAGATTGTTGTATATTTTAAAGTCCATTAAGACAATGCTAACTTTTACTTTTATCTTTTTATTATTTGAAATCTTTATTTTTTACTATGTAGGCAAACTCTTTGAAATAATATTTTTATCATATAATGGAGCTGGTATATTTTATTCCAGGCTACCTCCCAACATATGTCACATATAACAAATAATATTTCATGACTTATTTATAAGTTCTGATTACAATATAATACACAATTTTGCTGTACTCTATAGGTGTACAGTTTTTTAACACACACACATATATCTATATAACAGAAATTTTTTATGTGCATACTATGCATATACAAATTAAGATTATAATATAAACAAAATTAAAATAATAACTAGTTATTAATAATAAATTATGAGAGCATATTTATTTATGTATATAATAAAGCTGGTATTTGGTCAAAGCTATATTAGTTTATAAGTATAATTACATGAAAGCGACCCACAAATTGATGTTAAATAGACATGAGCTATTTATATATATATATAATTTTTTTTACCAACAGTTGAATTGTTTTTATATACAAAAAATGAGTTTGACCAACACATTATTGGTTGATTATAAGAAGATAAGAAGTTCAAACAATGCTGAAATTTAATTTACAGATAAAACTTGATAATGTTAAAAGCATTTGAAAATAAAAATATATTGATAATGTATTATCTATACTTAAACCAATCATGGTTTGATTAACATAAAAAAGAAGAATGAACAATTTAAACTCATTATTTTTTGTATGGAATTTCTGTTGACTTTCAATTTTTTTTTACCAACAGTTGAATTGTTTTTATATACAGTAAAGAATGAGTTTGACTAATACATTATTGGTTGATTATAAGAAGTTCAAACAATGCTAAAATCTAATTTACAGATAAAACTCGAGAATGTTAAAAGCATTTGAAGATAAAAATGTATTGACAATGTATTATCTATATTTAACCTAATCATAGTCTGATTAACATAAAAAAAGAAGAATGACCAATTTAAACTCTCTATTTTTTGTATGGAATTTCTGTTGACTTTCAATTTTTTTACCAACAGTTGAATTGTTTTTATATATGGCAAAAATGAGTTTGGCCAATGCATTATTGGTTGATTATGTATTATTTATATTTAAACTAATCACAGTCTGATTAACAGATAAAAGAGTTCCAGATTTTTCTAAATGTACACAATATGTGTATACATTAGCTATTATGTAAAAATTGTTGTGACAAATAAAATAAAAATATACTGTACATCTGGATAGACTTCATGACCAAGCAATCCCACCCCTGAAGGTACCAAAGTGGAATGTAGGCAATTGCATTATTATTATTTTGTATGCAGTAAGGCCAGCTTATGTGATTACATTACATTATGTAAGTATAATAGCATTAGACTTAGTCTAGTTTAATAGATACTTAAGCTGCATCTAGAGTCAGACTTTACTAGAGAGGAAAGGTATATTTAGCAGAGTCAAATTAATAATATATTATGAAATATACCTCCATCTGTATCTCTATGGCTAATCTATTACTTTGATAAAATGAATCTTTTAAACTCAATTTATAATTCTAATTGTGCAAACCATAAACAATATTTAATCAATATAAAACTAAATCAAAAATATCATAACAATGAGTGCAGAGTGGTAAGCTAAATATGCCTTATCTAGGTTTCTTAAGTTGAAGATATAAATTATAATATCTTTGCTAAAGAATTATAAAATTACAAATAATAAAATGAAATTATGAGAAATAAATAGATAAAAATATAGACCCAACTGCAGGCTAGAATAGAAAAGAGATTTTAAACAAACAAATTACTATAATTATTCTATTTTAAAACAAATAAATTTAAAGTTTACAAATTTAACCTTAGGCAACTATATAATAGGTTTCATATTTATTTTAGACAAGAAATTAAAGTTATATTTTGAACATTCATTTTAAATTATAAGATATAGCTTTAAAGACTAAGGATTAAAGTACATTTAGAGCATTCTGTGGTGTTTTGAGAAGTTGTTACCTGACTTCTCAGCAGTTTGTCTATCAGCATTTCTGGATGGTGGGTAGAAGCAACTATTGATCTCTGAATAAGCAGCATGGTTTTAATTGCAATCTCTTTTCAGTAGACCATTGGGAGGCACATCTCTCATCTTCATGATGATGATATGCCATTTCACATGCACTAGAGATCACCATTTCCTACTCTGACATATTAAAATTAAAACCAGCATGGAGTATAGCAGTGATGCTTTTTTAAATTATACAGTGTATTTTTTATAATATAAAACCAGCCTATTTATACTGGGCAGAGATCAACTCATAATGTTAATAAATAAATTATATTCCACAAGTAAATCTATTAGCATCTTCTAATTTTGATATTTTTAATTACTAAAATATGTTTTTGGAAAAGTTTGATCATTTCTATCTCCCAAAATATAGCAATACTTCCAGTTGGCTATATCTTGTTTACAAAAAAAATGTAATTTTAAGAAAATATTATTGTCAAAACCAAAATTTGGACTTCTTCCTCACTTATACTAAAACAGGTGCACATGGGTGATTCTTGTTTACAACTTATTTTAAGTCAAACTTATAAATTTTATGAAATGAAGGAACATGATGTATATATATATATATATATATATATATATATATATATATATATATATATATATATATATATATATATATATATATATATATATATATATATATATATATATATATATATATATATATATTGAAGTGATCAGTGTGTATGCACACACAGAGCTTCATGTTAGTTGTTGCAAATAGTATACGTCTATAGATTTTTAAAGCTCAAGTATCTAATTTTTCATTTTTTATTTCATTTTTATTTGTTTGTTAAAAGGGATAATATACAGATGCATGTGTGTGTCTTGATGAATGAGAGGGCTCATATATATATATTGTTTTATTGAAATGCATTTTTTATATATATTTTGAAAGAAAAATATATTTGTCCTAAAAGGTGATTCTTTCCTTGTGAATAACATTTTTTATGGTTCTGTTTTTTTCTGACACATTCCTGAAAGATGTAGTTGCATGGAAGTGTTAATTTATTGTCTCATCTTTAATTTATTTTCTCATCTTTAAGGCCATTAAAAGGCAATTAAGATTTTCATACCTGGGTGTAATCTTAACAGGATTGTGTCAACTGTTTTAGATCAAAGATCAACCCAGCTAGTTGCATAAAAGTGTTAAATTATTTTCTCATCTTTAAGGCCATTAAAAATGCAATTAAGGTTTTCATACCTTGGTGTAATTTTAACAGGATTGTATCAATTGGTTTAAATCAAAGATCAATCCAGCAGTCTGTTTTCATTTCTAACCAAGGCTGTTATAGCATAGGTGCTAAAAATATATAGAAAACAAAGAGTTGCTTAGAAAAAGTTTTTATAAATACTGGGATAAATTTTTGATAAGGCAGTCAAGGAAAAAGAACCAAGACGGTCCAAGTCAAGCAGTCAGAAAATAAAAATAAAGTTGTTGGCAGTAAAAAATTTTTTTTAAAGGAAAAAGTTTTCAAGAGTCAAAGTGACTCTCTCTAAAGGACCAGTTGACTATATTTAAAGGAGAATAGATCATCGCTATGATCTGTGAGTAGGGTAAAGTTTACCTTTCCCTTCTCTGAAGAATCTCCAGAAAAATGCATCTAAAGAAGAGGAAGAAATCCAATTGATACTGTGCTTTTGCCTGGAAAAAAATGGAAAACCAACTTCGAAGCCAGTCTATCCTGACTCCAGTAAAGCCCAAGGTCAATCCTGACAATGAATGAACCAGTAGGAAAATATCTGCCTCAATCAAGGTGACAGAGTAACCTATCGCAAGTACAAACTTTCAATCTTTAAAAAAATATTTATATCTTAAAAATGCCTTTTATAATAACTCGAAAACATTTAATTTCCTCAGATTTATAAAATTCGTAAAAGACCATTTTAAAGAAGATGTGTTTCAAAGGGACAGTGATATATACATATGAGTGTTTTAGTTTTTTATTATTATTGTTTTTAACAAGTCATTTGAATTATAACTAGATTACTTATTAATGGTTAAAAAAAGAGTGTAATGTATAATTCTAAGTGGAACAAAAGATTATGATAGAGTTTATAAATACAGCTTTTATGTGTTTTATTTTTGAGATATGCCAGTATATGCCAATCTAGTCAAGTATGGGGACATGATATTATACTATTAAACCAATTTATGTATAGATTTGTTTGCTTTATCCCGAATCTAAAGTGGGAAAGAGGTAACGATTTTTATAATGGTAAAATAAGAAACAGTCTAAAAGTTAAATTTCTTAAATTGTGTCTAATTCTGGCTTAGTTAAAATGTCATTTATTTAAAAAAAAAAAGAGACAGAGAAAAGAAATCAAATATCTGTATTAAAAATCTGCCCTCTTCCCGTATAAAAATATAAATGAGTGTTAAAATTATTTTATTTGATTTAGATTAAGATTCTTTGTGACAATTAAAAAATGAAATAATATATATCTATACATATGCGTTTATTTAAGTGTTGAAATAATAATAATAATAATGATAGTGCTTCTTTCTCAAGTATAAAATGGGCAATATTACTTATTGCAAAGATATGTGTTCATCTCACTCTATATATATTTAGTGATGCATGCATTTGGGAAAAGAAATATCTCAGCAGTAGTATTTTTTTTGCCTCTTTAGCATTTATGGTTAAGATTTATATTTGAAACACTTGGGCATTTTAATGCCTATAAGATATGGTTGTCTTAAATTTCCCCATTATATACTTATTAAATACAGGTTTAGGAAAATATTTATGCAGATATAAGTTAATGCTTTTAATGGGCAAATATATCAGTGGTGCTTAATAGAATGATCCATGTGTATATGGCTTTTAATAAAGAATATATGTCGAGTAATGCTATGCGGACTGCTAGATGGATATTTTACCGGTCCTGGCGATACGAGATAGCCATGGTTTTCTTTGAGCCGATGAATGGGTATACTCTATAACGATAGGGATTCAAAGCCCATGCTCTATTATTTCCTACACAAGCCAAGCTGAATGCGGATGTGTTATCATAGGAACATATATATTACTGCTTGACAAAGGAGATTGGTCCATGTTTGCCAATGCTAATAATATAGCCAGCACAGGATTCAAACCCAGATGCCACTGAATGCTGTAATTAGATTTCTTAATCATACCTGTTGGTAATGCTGTGTAAAATAGATAAACCATATTTATCATATAACGATTAATAGTGAAGGAAGCTAAAATTATGCTTTGGTCCATAACTCCTGCTGGGAATACTAAAAGTAAAATATAATAATAATAAAAATATATATACTTAATTTCCCCTATGTATGTAAACATACGCATAAATTTATTATATATATCTATTTGGCCTCTAACTTAATATAACCAGGTATTGTGTTTGCTCTCCATAATTGGCATATTAATTTTATGGTGGCATATTCCTTGATAAAATATTATCATTCTTAATATAAAAATTTGTTTTATGCTGACACACAGTATAATACTGATTATTTACTGTGTGTAACTATCATTTCTGGTTAATTTATAATTATTGTTTTGATTCACAATTGTTGTTGTCATGAACTCCAGTATGACTTCATCATAGTGCACACACACATCTAATACTGATGTTCATTATTGTAATTGTTATTTTAATAGTTCATAACCTTGGTTGTCATTATTGATAGGTGACTTCTTTGTAAAAAATCATACATTTATCCTAGTGATATCTAAATACTGTACTTTTGTAAATAATTTATGGTTGAATATTATAATTCTCAAAAATTATATATTTATCCTAGTGATATTAAATACTGTACCTTTATAAACAACTTATGGTTGAACATTGTAATTTTTTGTAAAAATCATGTACCATTATCAATAACTGATAATTAAACATTGTAATTATTATTTTTGGTGTAAATGTAACCCCATACATGGATCATAATAAGATCCAAACATGATTATTATTATTTATATTTTCTAATGAATTGTGTTAATAAATTGTATATATCTAATACCGTTGTCATGTCATTCCCTGGTTCATCATGTCCACTCAACCACATCCACACTTGATTAAGTCATACATGTATGTATCCAAAACCTATGAAATATTAAAAAATAATATTTTGAGCTATATCAAAGTATTTAGTGAGTATCTTAGATTAAATTAGTAAAGTCTAGTGCATGATAGGCTAAGTTTGAATTGAGAGTTCTTGTTTTCTACCCTGACCACTGGGACCGAGGAAAAACAATGACCATTAGTAGCATCAGGAGCATTGGTTGGATAGTGAAGATTTTGGAGCACTAGCAAATAGGTTAAAGTTTAGTACTGTTCTGTGACTATCATATCCCGAACATACTGGGTTTGAAGTACTTTTGCTAGTTCTCTGAATCTTGTTAGCTGATCACATGATTCTGACCATTACATGGTTGTATTTTTTTTTCGGGCTTGGCTTCCCAATGTGAGACTTCGATTATATAAACCCACACACATTGAACACCTGAGCGATAATTTTGATTAAAAAAATTTTTTTTATGTAAAATATGTAGAGATATTTTTTCAGGTTTAATGCCAATATGAGGCAATTGGATTTATTCACTCACTTCCATAAAAGGTAGAGATTGTTTCTCAAGCCTGCTGCATGGGTTTTGATGTTGTATTGGATTGTGGTTGGTGACATGGTGCCCAGAGATAATCTTTGAAAAAGAAAATTTTTTTTTCGGGTTACTCCAAATAAATTTTGTCATCAGCCAGGATTCCAATAATCATTATGGATATTACTTTAATGTGTGGATTGATGATGATGGAAAACACAATCTGATGTGGATATAAGCAAAAGGGGAGTGACATTTGGGTAATAGAGTGTGATGATGATGTGAAAGTTGTCATTTTTATATCATAGAAGTTTTCTAGGTACCGCAGAACAAGCAACCTGTAAGCAAGGGGGGGGGGCAGTGACTGGTTTTAAGAGGGTAAGAGAAATTTTTTTATGTACTTTTTATATATATCTATATACAAATTTGTTTTGATTTATTTTTATGGTACATGTGATATTATGTCAGTTGAATAGTAGATAGGCAGGCATGGACTTTGGATGAATATATGGAAAGGAACAGGCAGCACATGGGAAGGATGGGAAAAAGGATGAAAAGGCATAGGAGATCAGAGGAGGGGAAGGTATAACCTTTTATAAAAATTTAAAGTAGTAGTATAAAGAGAGAATTGTTTAAAATAGATAGTTATAGTAAGCAAGCCATTGTGTTTAAGCAAAAATAGAAAGGAAGAAAAATAATGGAGATTGATAAGGTCCAAGAAATGTATGAAGTGGAGACAGATGGGAGTAGTAGCACCAATGAGAGCCCCATGGAGGAACTGGTGACAGCAGAGGAGATTAAAGAGCCACCTCTGGTTCCAAAGAACCAAAACCAAGAAAAGTATCTGGGGATTCAAAACCTATACCAGCTGATGTTGACCATAAACATACAGAGTAAAAAAAGGAAGAGGAAGACAGTAAGAGAGCAGAAAACATGAAGAGTAACTTTTCTAAGATAGCAGAGAAAATAAATGAATACAATAAGAAAGCAGAGGAAACTCAGAGAAAGATGGATGACTGGTGGGAAAAAGGTCGTACAGAGAGGGGGGAGATTAAAGAGGAATGCAGAAAGGGGGCTGAGAAAATAAATAAAAGAGTAGACAATCTGGGAAATACCCTACAGAAAGACCTGAAGACCATTTGGAATGAGACAGTGTACAAGGTCATCAGCAGGAAGAAATAAGGACCTTGCAATACAACCAAGGGGAAATCATTGAAAAGGTTTTGAGTTTAAAGGAAGAGGTGATAAAATTAGGGGCAGGGGCAGATGAGTCCAAGAATGAACAAAGGTATACTCAGGAAGTAGTAGTCAAAGCCACTGGACAAAGTGAGATGATCCAGAAGGTATTGGCTGAAAAGGTCAAGGCAGAACTGATCCCCAACATGGGGGTAAAAACCAAAAAGGTGTCTCTACTGGACAAGAAAAAACATAGAATATTTAGACCAGGTCTTCAGGGAGGAATCAAATCAGGGTTCCATTGGGTTTTACCACCATAAGAATAGGGGGCCAGGACCTCAGGTCAAAACAATACCCACCACTGACTTGGTGACAATGGAGGAAGGGAGCACCCAACATTTAGCCAAATTTATCCAGATAAGGACTTTCAAAAGGGAAATAGGTGAAAGTCTACTGATGCATTTGGATAGTTTGAGGGAATTTTTCTTTTTTCACAGATATGGAGATCAGGAGAAAATAGCCATCACCAGTAACCATTTACAAGGATTAGCCCGTGACTGGTGGAAGAGCCTCCTAACAAAACCTGGAACCTTTGAAGACTACCATGCTGCAGCATTGAAAAGGTTCTGGAGTGAGGAGCAACAGGAGGGGATCCAGCAGTGAGTTTACCAGGAGAAATATGGGATGACAAAGGCAGAGACCCATACCCAGTTTTTTCTTTGTCAGGTTGCTTGCCTGAGGTCTTTGATGGCTTTTTCTATGTCTGAGGGGCAGATCATTCATGCTATCTGGCATAACATGCCACCACAGGTGCAACAGATCCTGTTAAGCTGGAAGAATGACAATGTGGAAGAGGTAGCAGAACTACTAACAACCATAGATTTTGGCAACATGGCAAGAGAACCATTGGAGAAGGTGAAAAAAGTGGATGCCCCAAGAATCCAGCTGGCAATGATGCATCGGCATCCTACACATAAGACACCTAATGGTCAAGGACCAGGACAGATGGGCCCAAAGAGGGGTTATTACTCTCACTTTCAGGGAAATGAATAAGGGCTTCATGAGCAGGTTCCAATCAGCGAAGGCCCAGTGGACAAAGGAACCATAATAAGCATTCAACTACACCAATATCAACCATTGTCTTGGAGGGTAAGGAATCTTCATATGATCACAGGTTTCAGTCATGTCCTATGATAATGATTAAAATTGGAGACTTGGTGACAAGGGCTCTTTTGGATACAGGAAGTCATGTCTCATTGGTGTCCAGGGAGTGGTTTGCTCTGCTGAAGGATCAGGGAAATGCAATCCCTACATTCCCCATCAGGGCAGCTCAGATAACCCTTGCCAATGGGTGAAAGACAAGGATTGATGCTTTTCAGATCTTGTTAGAGATGACTGTGGGAAGAATATTGAACAAGTGTTTTTAATTATGGGAGGTTTGGTCCAAGATATGGTTTTGGGGTCAGATTTCCTACAGCAGAACCAGTGTATCATCAATTATAATTTAAGCATATTGATCTGTGGGAAAGATAATATTAGACTCGAAGGTGCTGGGGAACTTCAGGTTCCTTGAGTGGGATGCTTGCAAGAGGGCTTGGATCTGCAGATCCTACAACAAAAGATGAGGGAGTCAACATTGGCAGCTGATGCAGAGAGAGAACAGTTAGGTAAATTGCTCAAGGATAATGCTATGGTGTTCTTAGGAATGCCAGGGGTCATCCAAGGATATGTTCACAGAATTTGAGTTAAAGAGGAGACTCACTTTCAAACCTGAACTTATCCCATTCTCTTCCAGTACTGGGAAGAGGTGGAGAAGCAATTGAATCAAATGATGGAGTGGGGAGTAATAGAGAAGTGTCCTGCACCTTATAATAATTCACTAGTGGTGGTAAAGAAAAAGGATGGCACTATTTGATTGTGCCTAGATGCACGAAAACTGAATGCAATAACCATACCCAAGAGGGACATTCCACTACCCATGATAGAGGTTTTTATGCAGTTGGCCAATAAGAAGGTGTTTACCACCTTGTATTTAACCTCTAGTTACTGGCAGATCATGTTAGACCAGGGAGACAGACAATATACTGCCTTTAGGTATGCAGGACATAGTTATGTTTTCAAAAGGATGCCCTTCGGGCTCATAAATAGTGGGGCTGGTCTTATTAGGTGTCTGGACCATGTCCTGTCAGACGAAGTGAAAAAAATTTAGTGTGCTATGTGGATAATGTAGTAATCACATCAGATAGCCCTGAGGAGCATATGGTACACTTAAAAAGATTTTTTCAGGAGTGCAAGAAGAAACATATCACTGTAGACCTGGGCAAGAGTTGCTTTGCAATGAAAAAAATAGTATTTTTAGGACATGTGGTTAATGGACAAGGGGTGAGACCTCACCCAGATAAAATTGTGGCCAATAGGGAGTTCCCTAGGCCTGAAACACAGAAGCAAGTATGCTCTTTCTTGGGGCTCTGCAACTTTTATGGTAAATTTTACAAGGAATTTGCCAAGGACACCAAATTATTGGTGGACCTTTTGAGAAAAGGAAAATGGTGGAAGTGGTCAGGTGACCAAGAATGAAGCTTCAACCTTATAAAGAAAAACTTTCAGCAGGTTGTGTCATTGCACCACCCAGATTTCATATGGCCATTTTATCTTCAAACAGATAGTAGCAAGAAGGGCTTGGGTGTAGTGCTGTTACAGATTGATGAGCAAGGGCAGCACCAAGTGCTTTATTTTTGCAGTAGAACACTTCAGGGTGCAGAATATAACTATACCATCATGGAACAAGAAACCTTGGCTATTGTGTGGGCCTGTCATAAGTTCCGTCAATTTCTGGTGGGCTCTGAGGTGTTTATCATAGATCACAAGTGCTTGGAATTCCTAAATCGGGGTTACTTGACTAACGACAACTTGATTCGATGGAGCCTCTTCCTACAGAGATTCAATTACAGAGTAATTTATTGCCCTGGTTCAGAAAACATAGTGGTGGACATCTTGAGTTGCCATCCTATTAAAATAACCCCACATAATTTGACATTAGATAATGCCAAGGTGGCTCCCACCACACCAGTAATAGACAAATCAGTGGAGCAAGATCCTAAAAACTTGCAATATTGGCAAGAGAAGGACCCCAAATATAGCAGCATTAGGGAGGATTTAGCTGCTCTGAAGAAAAGGGTGAATTACCAGCCAAGAGACAAAGGGATACAGTGGTACTGAATTACTAATGAACTGCTGCAATATAAGACAAAACCCAGTGATGAATCATGGAAAATATTAATCCCTCAGAAGATGAGGGAGCGACTCATTAATTACATGCACCAATTGCATGGACACTATGGGCCAAAGAAGATGGAATGGGCCCTGTGTCCACAGTTTCACTGGGAGGGAATGCATTCAAGTGTCTTTATTGCACTAAAAAGCTGTGGTGTATATGCCCAGAACAAGCCTCCAAACAGATCATATGTGGGACATTATCAATCTATTATACCATCGGGAACAAATGAGCTGTTAGCTATTGATCACTATGGCCCTCTAGCTGCAATTAGGAGGTACAGATTTCTCTTAGTCACATATGACATTTTTTAAAATATATTCAGGCTTACCCAGTACATCAGGCAAATGCTAAGAGTGCCATTTGGGTATTGGAGGATAAACAATTCCAGGAGGTGGGGAAGCCCAGAACCATTCTCTCTGACCATGGGTCTGCTTTTACCTCCAAAGAATGGAAAAGATGGGTCCAGGGCATGCAAGTAGAACATGTCTTAACATCTATTAGAAACCTGCAATCGAACCCCTCTGAGATGGTAATGTGGGAGCTTAACCAGTTGTTTCAGACTTATGCGGGAGATAGGCACCAGAGTTGGGTAGATCAGACAAATACAGTTGTACAATGTATCAACCATACGGTTAATGAGGTCACTAACTTTACCCCGATCCACCTTCATTTTGGTCATGATGGCCAATGTATGATTAAAACCCCACTACCAATAGAGGGGGAGAAAATTAATAAAGAATGAGACCAAAAGGAGGCCTTGAAACATCTAAGGAAAACTGCAGAAAAAATAAGAAAGGGGGGCATATGACCATACCAGTTCCAAGTAGATGACCAGGTGTGGTTGCACACATCACATGTTAGTGACCCACAGCAGGATCAGTATAAGAAGTTCTTTCCATTATATTGTGAGCCTTTCAAGATAACACAGGTTTGTGGAAGAAATGCATTTCTCCTTCAGGACCATAAAGGCATAAGGGAAACGTATAATGCCCAGAGTTTAAAGCCCTACTACCAGGTACCTCCAGATCTGGAAAAAACATAGAGGATCTTAGGAAAAAGGGTAATGATGGGTACTGATTTTAAATGAATAGGGACCATGAATTTTCAAATTATTCCTTAAGTATATAGCTATATAAATTTTTTTTGGGACATATATGTAGTCAATCACTAACCATAGAATATATTAATATATTTTTGTTATGAAGCAGTTTGGTTACTCTTTCATATAAACTTCAAGGGTCTTTGCTATAAAAAAAAGATTTTACCAGAGTAAGTTGGATCATTTTTTTTCTTTTTGTAACTTGAGGGATATGAAGCAATCAGTGTATATGCACACACAGAGCTTCATGTTAGTTGTTGCAAATATTATATGTCTATAGATTTTTAAAGTTCAAATATCTAATTTTTCATTTTTTATTTCATTTTTATTTGTTTGTTAAAGGGGAAAATATACAGATGCAAGTGTGTGTCTTGATGAATGAGAGGGCTCATATGTATATATTGTTTTATTGAAATGCATTTTTTATATATATTTTGAAAGAAAAATATATTTCCTTTGTCTTATATATTTGTCCTAAAAGGTGATTCTTTTCTTGCAAATAACATTTTTTATGGTTCTGTTTTTTCTGATACATTCCTGAAAGATGTAGTTGCATGGAAGTGTTAATTTATTTTCTCATCTTTAATTTATTTTCTCATCTTTAAGACCATTAAAAGGCAATTAAGATTTTCATACCTGGGTGTGATCTTAACAGGATTGTGTCAACTGTTTTAGATCAAAGATCAACCCAGATAGTTGCATGGAAGTGTTAAATTATTTTCTCATCTTTAAGGCCATTAAAACTGCAATTAAGATTTTCATACCTGGATGTAATCTTAACAGGATTGTGTCAACTGATTTAGATCAAAGTTGGAAGTGTTAAATTATTTTCTTATCTTTAAGACCATTAAAAATGCAATTAAGGTTTTCATATCTTGGTGTAATTTTAACAGGATTGTATCAATTGATTTAAATCAAAGATAAATCCAGCGGTCTGTTTTCATTTCTAACTAAGGCTGTTATAGCATAGGTGCTAAAAATATATAGAAAACAAAGAGTTGCTTAGCAAAAGTTTTTATAAATACTGGGCTAAATTTTTGAGAAGGCAGTCAAGGAAAAAGAACCAAGATGGTCCAAGTCAAGCAGTCAGAGAATAAAAACGAAGTTGTTGGCAGTAAAAAAAAAGTTTTTTTTTAAAGCAAAAAGTTTTCAAGAGTCAAAGTGACTCTCTCTAAAGGACCAGTTGACTATATTTAAAGGAGAATAGATCATCGCTATGATCTGTGAGTAGGGTAAAGTTTTCCTTTCCTTTCTCTGAAGAATCTTCAGAAAATTGCATCTAAAGAAGAGGAAGAAATCCAATTGATACCGTGCTTTTGCCTGGAAAAAAATGGAAAACCAACTTCGAAGCCAGTCTATCCTGAGTCCAGTAAAGCCCAAGGTCGATCCTGACAATGAATGAACCAGTCGGAAAATATCTGCCTCAATCAAGGTGACACAGTAATCTATCACAAGTATAAACTTTCAATGTTTAAAAAAATATTTATATCTTAAAAATGCCTTCTATAATAACTCGAAAACATTTAATTTCCTCAGATTTATAAAATTCGTAAAAGACTATTTTAAAGAAGATGTGTTTCAAAGGGACAGTGATATATACATATGAGTGTTTTAGTTTTTTATTATTATTGTTTTTAACAAGTCATTTGAATTATAACTAGATTACTTATTAATGGTTTAAAAAAAGAGTGTAATGTGTAATTCTAAGTGGAACAAAAGATTATGATAGAGTTTATAAATACAGCTTTTATGTGTTTTATTTTTGAGATATGCCAGTATATGCCAATCTAGTCAAGTATGGGGACAAATGATATTATACTATTAAACCAATTTATGTATAGATTTGTTTGCTTTATCCTCAATCTAAAGTGGGAAAGGGGTAACGATTTTTATAATGGTAAAATAAAAATAGTCTAAAAGTTAAATTTCTTAAATTGTGTCTAATTCTGGCTTAGTTAAAATGTCATTTATTTAAAAAAGAGAGAGAGAGAGAAAAGAAATCAAATATCTGTATTAAAAATCCGCCCTCTTCTCATATAAAAATATAAATGAGTGTTAAAATTATTTTATTTGATTTAGATTAAGATTCTTTGTGACGATTAAAAAATGAAATAATATATATCTATACATATGCATTTATTTAAGTGTTGTTAAAATTATTTTATTTGATTTAGATTAAGATTCTTTATGACAATTAAAAAATGAAATAATATATATCTATACGTATGCTTTTATTTAAATGTTGAAATAAAAAAAATAATAATAATGATAGTGCTTCTTTCTCAAGTATAAAATGGGCAATATTACTTATTGCAAAGATATGTGTTCATCTCACTCTATATATATTTAGTGATGCATGCATTTGGGGAAAGAAATATCTCAGTAGTAGTATTTTTTTAGCCTCTTTAGCATTTTATGGTTAAGATTTATATTTGAAACACTTGGGTGTTTTAATGCCTATAAGATATGGTTGTCTTAAATTTCCCCATTATTACTTATTAAATACAGGTTTAGGAAAATATCTATGCAGATATAAGTTAATGCTTTTAATGGGCAAATATATCAGTGGTGATTAATAGAATGATCCATGCCTATATGGCTTTTAATAAAAAATATATGTCGAGTAATGCTATGTGGACTGCTAGACGGATATTTTACCAGTCCTGGCGATATGAGATAGCCATGGTTTTCTTTGAGCTGATGAATGGGTATATTCTATAACGATAGGGATTCAAAGCCCACGCTCTATTATTTCCTACACAAGCCAAGCTGAATGCGGATGTGTTATCATAGGAACATATATATTACTGCTTGACAAAGGAGATTGGTCCATGTTTTCCAATTCTAATAATATAGCCAGCACAGGATTCAAACCCAGATGCCACTGAATGCTGTAATTAGACTTCTTAATCATACCTGTTGGTAATGCTGTGTGAAATAGATAAACCATATTTATCATATAACTATTAATAGTGAAGGGAGCTAAAATTATGCTTTGGTCCATAACTCCAGCTGGGAATACTAAAAGTAAAATATAATAATAATTAAAATATATATACTTAACTTCTCCTATGTATGTAAACACACGCATAAATTTATTATATATATCTATTTCGCCTCTAACTTAATATAACCAGGTATTGTGTTTGCTCTCCATAATTGGCATATTAATTTTATGGTGGCATATTTCTTGATAAAATATTATCATTCTTAATATAAAAATTTGTTTTATGCTGACACACAGTATAATACTGTTTATTTACTGTGTGTAACTATCATTTCTGATTAATTTATAATTATTGTTTTGATTCATAATTGTTGTTGTTGTGAACTCCAGTATGACTTCATCGTAATGCACACACACATCTAATACTGATGTTCATTATTGTAATTGTTATTTTAATAGTTCATAACCTTGGTTGTCATTATTGATAGGTGACGTCTTTGTAAAAAATCATACATTTATCCTAGTGATATCTGAATTTTTTGTAAAAAAATCATACATTTATCCTAGTGATATCTAAATACTGTACTTTTGTAAATAATTTATGGTTGAATATTATAATGCTCAAAAATCATATATTTATCCTAGTGATATCTAAATACTGTACCTTTATAAACAACTTATGGTTGAACATTGTAATTCTTTGTAAAAATCATGTACCATTGTCAATAACTGATAATTAAACATTGTAATTATTATTTTTGGTTTAAATATAACCCATACATGAATCATAATAAGATCCAAACATGGTTATTATTATTTATATTTTCTAATGAATTGTGTTAATCAATTGTAAATATCTTATACCATTGTCATGTCATTCCCTGATTCATCATATCCACTCAACCACACCTACTCTTGATTAAGTCATATATGTATGTATCCAAAACCTATGAAATATTAAAAAATAATATTTTGAGCTATATCAAAGTATTTAGTGAGTATCTTAGATTAAATTAATAAAGTGTAGTGGATGATAAGCTAAGTTTGAATTGAGAGTCCTTGTTTTCTACCCTGACGAGGACTGAGGAAAAACAATGACCATTAGTAGAGTATCAGGAGCGTTGGTTGGATAGTGGAGATTCTGGAACACTGGCAAATAGGTTAAAGCTTAGTACTGTTCTGTGACCATCATATCCTGAACATACTGGGTTTGAAGTACTTTTGCTAGGTCTCTGAATCTTGTTGGCTGATCACATGATTCTGACCATTACAATATGAAAAGAAAGTTACCATTAACACTAACTGAAATAATTATACAAATATATAAAACATTATACAATTACAAATATCCAGTAACACCCTCTGTTTAAAACTCTATATCTTAGACTTTTAAACAGAGGGCGTTACTGGGTATTTGTAATTGTATACTGAATATATGCATGCAGCATCACATATACAACCATGGTAGCATCTTTAGATGGGTACTTTTTAAGGGTTTAAACCTGACACAGATAGAGGTGTAGGGATAAATAGGTGAAATATATATAATAGAGGAAATATACCATTTCAATATTAACTATTACATGAAAATTGTTGCAGCAAGTAAAATAAAAACATTATAAAAAGATTATATAGTGTGCTTCTGTCCTAAAAAACTCATGCTTTGTCACTGGTATATATATATATATAATAAATTTTTTGGCCGTACCATTTATTATTTTCCATTAAACACTGATATTTCGATGGACTAGCATCCGCCATTATTAAGGTTAACTTTTGAAAGAAAAACTGTTAGATCTTAAATAATAATGTGACTGTGCGCGAGATGAGAAATGAGATCCAACTTGAAGTAGTTCAGCATTCACAATATGAGGCTTATCAAAATGTTTATTTCCCTCAGTATTTTCACCTATTAATTTTAAGTTAATATTAGATAAAATGAGAGGTTTCCACATAGCTGGAATACATTGTGCTTCATCAGCCCTATTTAAACCAGTAGATCTCTTTAATATTTCAATTGACTCTCTCATGGTTCTTAAATCATATCTTTCCAAATTAGCAAGTATTTTTGTATTGTCAAAATCAGGTTTGTGACCAATTTCTAAAAAATGGGAAGTAAAAACTGATGTGCTAATTTTTTTGATTAAAAGCATTTCTATGTTCCTTAATTCTGACATTTATTCATCTATTAGACTGACCCACATAGCTTCTTGAGCACTGAAAACATGGAATTTCATAAACTCCTTGGTGTTCCAAAAATATTCTGTCTTTAGGTTTATATAAAAAATCACCAATTTTTTTGCCAGTAGAAAAAGTAGTCTTTATATTAAAACAAGATAGTCTTCTACTGATTTTATCAGTAACCCCTTTAATATAAGGTAAAATTACTCTTTTAAAAGAGAAATTGTCAATTCTATCCTCTTTTTTCTTTTTAGTATTAATGTTATATAAAGCCTTACATATGATGTTTTTATTATAATTATTAGAAAGCAGAATATACTTTGTAAGTTCTATTTCTTGAGAAAGATATTCTTTATCAGATAAATTATAAGCTTTAGTGAAAAGTTTTTTTGCTACAGAAAATTTTTTTACAGGATGATGATGAGAATTAGAATTAAGATATCTGTTTGTATGGGTGGATTTTCTGTAAACTGATATAGCAAAAAATCTTTTCACTAGAGCTTATAATTTTCTCTGATAAAGAATATCTTTCTCAAGAAATAGAACTTACAAAGGGTATTCTGCTTTCTAATAACTATAATAAAAACATCATATGTAAGGCTTTATATAACATTAATACTAAAAAGAAAAAAGAGGATAGAATTGACAATTTCTCTTTTAATAGAGTAATTTTACCTTATATTAAAGAGGTTACTGATAAAATCAGTAGAAGACTTGTTTTAATATAAAGACTAGTTTTTCTACTGGCAAAAAAATTGGTGATTTTTTATATAAACCTAAAGACAGAATATTTTTGGAACACCAAGGAGTTTATGAAATTCCATGTTTTCAGTGCTCAAGAAGCTATGTGGGTCAGTCTAATAGATGAATAAATGTCAGAATTAAGGAACATAGAAATGCTTTTAATCAAAAAATTAGCACATCAGTTTTTACTTCCCATTTTTTAGAAATTGGTCACAAACCTGATTTTGACAATACAAAAATACTTGCTAATTTGGAAAGATATGATTTAAGAACCATGAGAGAGTCAATTGAAATATTAAAGAGACCTACTGGTTTAAATAGGGCTGATGAAGCACAACGTATTCCAGCTATGTGGAAACCTCTCATTTTATCTAATATTAACTTAAAATTAATAGGTGAAAATACTGAGGGAAATAAACATTTTGATAAGCCTCATATTGTGAATGCTGAACTACTTAAGTTGGATCTCATTTCTCATCTCGCACACAGTTACGTTACTATTTAAGATCTAATGGTTTTTCTTTCAAAAGTTAAACTTGATAATGGCAGATGTTAGTCCATCAAAATATCGGTGTTTAATGGAAAATAATACATGGTACAACCCAAAAGTTATAATTTATCTACATCATACAACCGTGAAAACATTAAATATAATATTATATATATATACACACTAAAAGAAGGGAATGAAACAAAGCAGAGAATTTTTTTTATATGCATAAAGTTTTGAATTATAATTGGTAAAAGATAATGTATGTCTTTATTAGTTAGATGTATATATTTTTCTTTATAGGATTAATTATTCAGTACACATCATAATATCCTTTAAGACTGCTGTAAAAAATATTGCAATTTTTTTATTTGTTTACTATGTTCATTTGATTTTGTTTTTATTAATTTTCTTTTCTCTTTCTCACTTTTGTGAGAAATGTTTATGATTGTAAATTTTGGCAGTGATATTGATATATACACAGAAAATAAGAAAACTATATGAAAATCATTATTAGAAAATGCTAATAATTAAAATGTATACAGATAAATCTATTTATTTGTTAAAAGATATTTATGATTTACAAACATGTATTTATTTATTTTTCTGTATCATGAATTGTTTATATCTATTTTTGGTATCCATATTATTTATTTAGATTTTTTTGAAATGATTGTTGAACATTAAAAAAAAGAAAAGTTTAAAAAAATCAACAGATACATGAATTAACAATAGTTTGAATCAATATTTCATATGAGAATGTCAAGTTGAAAGTGTTATGGCAATCAATGACACAATAAATGAAAAGGAATATAAGATTATGCTTTTTTTTGATTACTGATAACTATTTACTATGGAGAAGTAATAACAAATTTTATTCTTGCTAGATTTTTTTTTCTGTCTAAAATATTTAAAGGAACCTTATCTGAATTAAATATGTATCAAAGAATGAGTGGGGAGAAAAAAGTTTGCAGCTGGTGTTAATTTCTCTTTGCCAATTTCTTCCAGTTTCCACTTAAAAGAAGTTGGGGAGGTCATCAACAAGCATGCATCAGAAGAGAGAAGAAAAATTGTTTTAAACAACTAGCTACAACTGTCCTGAGGATAAAAGAAAAATTGTTTTAAATGACTATCTACAACAGTCCTGAGGATGGAATCTCAAATAATTCCATTACTTATAATAATTTATTTCAGCATGACATGCAGAAAGGATACTTTAAAAGCTCAACTTTAACTATTCAGAAAATTTACAGGTTCCTCAATAAAGGATTATCTACCATGTCAATAAAATTCAAACAAGACTAAACATAAACACTTCAAATGACTGTTGATTTTAAAAAATGGGAAAGATATCAAAAAGATCAATTCATCTGATTAAGATTAAAAAAAAACTGTATACACATTTGTTCTTTTGTTATGTCATGACAGATCAAAGCCCCATATCAGATACTGCCTTTATTATTTTTTATTATATGACCCACATACATATAGCTGATATATTATACCAGAGAGTCAACACCAAATACTTGTCACAAGAGGGTGCTACTAGGCTTCTTTTAGCCTAGAAAATTTATTTTAGGTGACCAGACATTAACTAATGGTGATTATAATTAATTCTTAATATGAGTAGATTATTGTCATTAGATCAGAAAAAGAAAGATTCTTAATCTAATAAACAATTGATAGACAGACAACAGCAAATAAATATCATGCAAGTCTAAGTAATAATACCAATATTTATGAAAACAATGAATGAAAATAAAAGAGCATTAAAGAAAACAAATAAATAAAATAAATAAATTTTATTAATGGATGGTTTTAAATGGAATATGATACAAATTAAATAGACATGCTTGACAGTTAATTGATTATCTTTTCCCTGTTTAACTTCTTTTTACTAATTACAATAATAAAATAGTCTTTGAGAACAGTTCTCCTACATTAGATATGTGTATACATTTTGACAAAACACTGATATCATTTAAATCTTTGTATAATTTATCTACTACACATACGTTTTCTATTAAGGTTTCTGTGTGTGGAAAGATCCATCCCACTATTAAAGGGAATTGAAATAATAAGAGCCATATTTAATATCTAACCAAAAGTTAAGCATAAAGGACCAATATATAAAAAGTACAGGAAGCTACTTCTAACTTTCACAGAGCCTGTCAAAAATATTGCTGACCAAAGTCTATGAAGGATTCACCAATATATAGCAACAATTATATAAAAGACATGGAATTCAAGTGATAGGTGACTCAGGTTACAAGAGATACTATGTAAAATGAGCCTGGCAAAAATGTTGCTGACAAAACGCTAAGTAAAAGGCCCTATAGATAAATAAATCACAAGTAAGACATAAATGGATCAACTTTATTCAGCCACACACAAGCAGAACATCATTTTCATTTATACCCAATAACAGAATATTACTCACAAGGCATCTGATACTTTTAATATATCTAAATTTTATTTTACACACACACACACACATATATATATATATATATATATATATAAATAACTTTATACGTTTTTAAACACTATTTGGGAATAGAAATTTAAAAGAAAATTAATTTTAAAACATTATTTAGGAATCATTATTTTAAAAGATCTATATTTGATTTTAATACTTAAGATTTATTTTTATTTACTATGATATTTAGTTTTTAAATATTTAGAAAAGGGAGGATAAAAAATCAGATAACTTTATAATAATAATAAACTCATTCTAAAACAAAGATTTTATTCTGAATTGTCAAAATTTTAATGAAAGAATAGGGATCTTTAATATGTACTTTAAAATATAATAAACAAAAAATACATCTATAAAATGAAATTAATAATACCCATACAAAATTGTGTATTAATAAAATTAGGTAATAGTTATACTTAATCTGACATTACCTATACTAAAATACACATATAGGTTTATAAATAGAAATTTAATCACACCTGGCTTACTAAAATATATAATAGTATTCATATTACTATAAGTCTGTGGTTGGTATAAAACTTTTATTTTCTATGGATTATTTCTCAGAAGTACATACTCTTAATTTTCC
Organism: Epiperipatus broadwayi; assembly: GCA_028023455.1. Classification (NCBI taxonomy): domain Eukaryota; kingdom Metazoa; phylum Onychophora; class Udeonychophora; order Euonychophora; family Peripatidae; genus Epiperipatus; species Epiperipatus broadwayi. The sequence continues at coordinate 6,666,088 of JAQFVV010000001.1, read as the reverse complement.
TGTCTTTCAGTGGTCTTTCTCATTATGGGTGAGTTGAAAGATGTTTCAGTATTGAGGTTAGTAGCTGGTAATTTCAGAAGGTCAGTTTTTATAAATTTAGATTTATTCTTCCAAAGGGTCCTTACATTGGCAAGTGGCACTTACAGCAGCTATGCATTAAACAATATTGCAGAGTAATAATTGAAAAGAGTTAACAGGTAATAAGCAATGAATGTAGCTTGCAGAGTAGAATGATTGAAAATAAATTTTTGATAGGCTTTTAGAGACTGTACTGCCCATTGTTCTTTCCATGGGAATTTATTAGAATCTTCTCGATCAATATAATATCAAACATTTTCCAGATAAGCAACATTTTTTATTTTAATTAATAAATTCCTAGCTAATTGCAGTAATTACAAGATTTTTACATAGACAAAGATTAATTTTAGATTCTTTATCACTAACGATCAATATTATAAAATTGTATATAAAGATAAGAAAATTTTGCTATAAAGTTCATTTTTCTTGTAAAAGAATATTATATTATATCAGTTAGTAATAATAAAAAAAAGTTTTACAATTCATGCGTGCACGATATATATTATGTCGCACTCCCTATGATACAAGTTTAATAAAAAATTACAGATTAATTGAAAATTAAAATTTAGTTGAACCAAGTGATATAAAATTAATTTTTGTGATTTTGATCAAGTATTTCTATATATATATATATAGTATATATAATATTTCTGTAGTGTAATTTTCATTACACCACTGAAGGTAAGGACGGTTTCTATCCACTGTTAACACCTTGTAGAAGAATATAATCATAAACATGGGACCAAAGATATATGAAAATGATCTATGAGCCCCAAGATCCGTTAGCACATACCACAATCTCTTACACATATCTTTATCATTGTTCAGTATATATACAAGTATCTAATTAGTACAGTTTATTCCATGTGTCAGATTTTCTGCCTCACAACTTTGACACAAAACATTTAATGAAAATATATTAATAATTTTTATTAGTCATTCATTAGATTACAGATTATTCAATAATAAATAATATTTATTTTGTAGTGTAATTTTCACTATGCCATTTTCACTCAAGATAAGGACTGATTTTTCTCTATTCTTAACACCTTGTGGAGGATGTAATCATAAACACATGACCACAGATGTCAAATAAACTGTATTAATTTGCTATTTGTATATATACTGAACAATGATAAAGATATGTGTAAGACAATCTGGTCTGGATCAAGTGATGAGTTCTGGTTCAGCACAAAATGTGTATCTTGGGGATATTAGAATGTTTTCACATCTTTAGTACCATGTTTATGATTACATCCATCCACAAGGTGTTAAAAGTGGATTAAAACCAGTTCTTATCTTGAGTGAGGATGGTGTAGTGAAAATTACACTACAGAAATATTATTCATTATTAGATAATCTCTAGTCTAATGGATGACTAATAAAAATTGCTAATATATTATATGCCTAATATGTAATAAATGTCTCATATGAATTTTTGTTAACATTTGTGCTAGTGAAGACATTTTAAATATAAATGTTTTGATGTGATGGTTATTATCGAAATTTATTTATTATTATTATTTTTTGACAAATAATTTGTAGCAAGCATTGGTGGTCACGAGATCAGTGACAGCTGCTTTACAAGTAGTTGTCCCGGGTTAACGGGTGAGAAAAAAATAATTTGTAGCTATTCAATAATTGCAAGATATGTTAAAGGAGTAGGTTAGTTATATTAATGATATATATGCCTAAACGTAATAATCTTTTTATTATTTTTAAAATTTTATAATAGGAAGATATTTGTTAGAGTTATCATAACTTAGTGATAAAACCTTTTGTTAGATTATTAAGAATTACGCGTGATACAAGTAATGTAACAATTCTTTTGCCATAATTGAGGACCACTTGTAACATAAAAGGGATTAATTTAAGAACTCTGCATTTGAACACTCCAAAAAAGGGAAGTGTAGTTTAGAAAACATGTATTTATATTTAGTATAGATTAAAGAGTATCTTGATATTTCCTTTTTTATTTGGATTGCAGAGTTAAGATAATTCTATCTTAAAAAACTAATCTCTAATTTTGAACCATATGACTTTAGCAAATGGTACTACTACAGCTGCTGCTGCTATTATTATTATTATTATTATTATTATTATTATTATTATTATTATTATTATTATTATTATTATTATTATTATTATTATTATTATTATTATTATTATTATTATTATTATTATTATTATTATTATTATTATTATTATTATTATTATTATTATTATTATTATTATTATTATTATTATTATTATTATTTAATAGTTAATTAATATTCATTTGTTTTAAGTTTGTGAAAAGTTATTTTTTTGTTTTATTTGACTTGATTTAATTGTGAAGGTCAAAATGATTTTTTTTTCTCAAGAAAAGATTTCTTGAATATTTAATTAACTCCTGACTGCAAAGGGTGGAGTTGACTTTTGGAGGGTGAAAATGACCTTTTGATGGAAGAAAGGGATTTCTATTTAACTGATAGTCACTAATAAAAAATTGCTCATTATCATTATTGTAAGCTCATTATAATTATTGCCTTAGTTCATTCTGCCTGTGACCAGTATATATCTCTCCCAGAAGTCAAATTAATTTTAAAGCTCCAAAGTGAATTTTAAAAAGTCATAGGAAAATTCTAGTTACCAGAAAGTCTTCAACTAGAATGTCTGGCTAAAATATAAAAAAGGTATATCAATTTCATTCTTTTTGCTCAGTTTAAATGTTTAAATTAACACTGTCATATTTATTTTCATTCTAAAAATGTCTGTTTATATCATTAAATTTATGCTATTCTATTTATTCATATTTATTATTATTAGGAAGAAAGTTAAAGTGCAGGAACTCTGTAATCTTTTAACAAAAGTGTGTGAATTCTATAATATTTTGTGGAAAACCATGTAGAACAATTTAACAGAATTTACATTAAGCCCTCAATTCAACTTATATTCTACTTCTGTAAAAGTGAAGTTAAAAGGATGCGTGCACTTTATTATACTTTATTTAAAATTATTATGGAATGCTAACTTTATATCTTGTTTATGCTTATAAAATAATATGTGTTTTATTAAAGAAATAAAGATATGACTTACCCAAAATAATTAATTGCTACCACTTACCAAATATATATGCCTAAATCGAATTGAAGGACTTTAATATTACTTATTTTTGTTCTCTTCAATACATGGATATATTAAAAATAAAATGTTAATGTTTTAGGAAATACAAATTTCAGGTGGATAATTATCAGCAACTTATTAAAGTTAATAATGCAAATGTTAATTTATAAATTATGAAAGCGAATATTTTCTGCAGAAAAATATGTTAAGTTATCGTTGGATTAAATACCCCTAGAAGTGCTTAAAAATGAATAAAAGAGTAAACCAATTAATAGCTGAAACTGTCTTTCTATGTCTCTATTACTATAAATATTTATTATTGTATGTGCTATATAAGTAAACTCGATTAGCTTTTTGCTAAGAACATTGGAGATTGTGTTTGAATTGTATATATCCGTCTAGAAATAATTTTTTTTTCATGTTTTACGTTTTTTACTAACATACACTCATTTTGGAATCTATCTCCATATTGTTTAATAAACTTGGAAAAGAAGCTTCACAAGTGAACTTTTTCTTTTAAGTCCAAGGACAAGTGACTTTTATTTTCTTTTATATTTTTTTGGTATATTATTAGTCATTATGGATGTATATGATAGATAGATAGACATTTATTGTTATATTTTACTTATATAATTATGCTATTTATGAACTTCTAGACCATCACGGAGATATGCAAATTGTGGATATGCTGGTAAATTATTATTATTTAAATATGATTTATTTTCTTTTATAAAGATGAAATACACCTGGATCTCTTTTTATGCGGACTTATTTAACACGATTTTGAAGTTACGCGATTCATGTTTCACCGGAAGTCGAACTTTCGCACACTTATGTTTTAGTAATTTCAATATTTTCAGTGCTTTATAATAGTAAGATTTTATGCAATAATGAAATTAAAATCATGATTTCCATTTTATGTATACACACATTAAATTTTACAAGATTATAATGTAAATTTGTTCAAACATTGTGCGTGTTAATTTTGCATTTTAAATCACATTCTGTTTTTGCTTTTTAAAAAAGAATGTTCAATCAATTATTAATCATTTAGTGTCCGCAAGTTTATTTTTAAAAGGTGAGTAATAGCAGTGAAACGAAATTTGATTTTTAAACGGAATTGAAATTTAAAAAATTAAAGACAAAAATAAAAGTTTAGATACAGAAGAAAATGTAGAAAAAGATAATGAAACAGAAGTGGAACCTGTTCCTTTCACTTCAAAAATGATTCGAGAAGGTCTTCAACTTTCTAATCAGTTGGAAAATTATTTTCTTACTAATGACACTAATCACGAACGTGCTCTTAAATTCCAACGAGAGCTAAATGGTTGTATGTCTGGATATCGCGAGCTTCATAAACAATTAATAAAATCATCATCTCAAAGATTAATTACTAATTACATTGTCACTAGAAAACCATTAAAACAACATGAGAGTGAAGTTGGCGCTAGTTATAGTTCCTCTTGTGAAGAATCTTTACCAGTTTGTAAACGAACCTGTTTATCGGCAAATAGCGTTAATAATTAAAACATGTATAAAAATGTAAATTACTGTACTGTAAATTATGCATAAAAATATATTATTTTGAATAAAATTAAATATTATAGTTAAAAAAAGTTTGTCTTGTATCAATTTTTTTCAAATTTGAAATTTTTTATTAGTCATATTTTATTTCCTTATTTTTTTTTTGCGTGAATTTTACATTGGTGCTTTGCTTTTATGCAAATTTTGAAAAATCACAGACATAAGAGAATTCTTATACACAGGATTTAAGAATCCAACTTACCCATTCTCTTTCATTTCCAGTTATGCACTATTTTGGTTTGGAGTGTTGGTTTTTCCACTTTCATATTATTACAATTTGGGTATTATCAAGCCAGGACATTTCACTTTTTGTATCATTACAATTCAATTTTCCATAAAACATTTCACTTATCATGCATTATATACCATTACATTTATTCTAATATCATCTAAAATTAATTGTCTGTGTAATGAAAGTAAAGTGATGAAGATCTTCAAACTCTCATTCTGAAATGCTTTAAATTGGCCTATATAACTGAATTTAAGTATAAAATAAGACAGCCATTCTCATCTCTTCAAAGTCTCTATCTTGTGCTTCTGTTTCAGAGTTTCCTGCATACTCTACATAACATGTAGAACTAGTAATACAATTAAACAATGCATGTTATAGTGACTGATAATTATATGATTAAGAATTACTAACACATAGTTTGTAAATTTTTTTACCATTGCGTAAACAAGTTATTTTGCTTACTAGAAACTTTTGCGATTGTAATTTAGCTATTTTCTCTCTATATTTATATACATTTCTATTTAACTATCTATTTATTTATCAATATATCTATATCTATCTGTCCATCCACCAATTCATCTATCTATCTAACTGTCCATCTATCTATCTATCCACTCATCTATCTATTTATCGAAAATTTGATCACTCAATCACCCATCTATTGAAATTGTGTTAGGCAAGGATATATAAAAATTGTTTTATATGTAAATCTTCTGATTCTGTTTTGAGAAAAGAAACTACTTTTCTGCAAATATAAACAGGAATTAGGTTACCATATCAATTGTTTTATTTTTTATTTACACAAAATAGTAAATTTAATGATTATGGATATATTGTTTTAACACTAATAGTAACACTCATATTATTTCTCTGAAATTACTATCAAATTATTAAAAAATGCTAAATTTGTTTTTAATACATCTGTAATGCGCATAAACTCTTTTGAATTATTGAACGTGTAGGTTCTCTGCACCATCGCTCAGTTATGCAATAGAATAAATTTCCTAAAATTGATGCTAAATTTCTATGTTTTTTTGGATAGTACAATAAGAATTTGACTTGTATTTTCTGGGGCTTGTAAATGTGACCATGAATTGTTTGCTAATTTTAAACAAAGCACATAGCATTTTATGATTCTCAATGTAAAAAAGTTTATCCAAGAAACATTGCTTGTGATTTTTATTCCAGAAATAAATAAAAATTAATGATTGTTGATTTTAATGTTAGAAAGGATTAAATTCAATAATAAAATTGAATAAACTTATTTTATAAATTCCAGTCATACAAAGATTAAGTCTGTATGCAATATTAAATTCTATTAAATCGCCACTCCAAATTCAACTCTTTCAAAACTACTTTTTTAATTACAAACATGACTTTTAACCAAGGATAAAAATAAGTAACTTTTAACCAAGGATTTAAGATCATATCTTTTAGTATTATTTACTAATTATATCTTATTAAAATTATTTATATAGTTGTATTATTCAGCATTAATTTATTATTTGAACTTAGCTATTTAATTGCTTGAGTTGACTTTGTTTTATTTTTTATTGTAGATTGAAAATTTTAACAATAGCATGCCATTTTGCTCTCATCATTTGATTAGTTTTTCAGACATCACAAAATGCTATTGTATTTATGAAGTAGGATTCTACTGAAATACCGTTTCATTGATTTATATTCAGCATATACTTTAATCTATGTATTATGATTCATACAACATATCCGTATTATACAAAATAAAGTAATGATTAATGAAGTTTCAAGGTTTGCTGGATATTTTGCCATCAGTCAAGGATATCTTGATTTTACATGTTACTGAGAATTACTATATCGAAAAGTTATTAATATCATCTTTAATTCAAATTGTTATCAAAACTAACAATGATTTATGCCTTAATATATAGTGTTCATTTTAAATTATTACTAAATGAGAAATAAATGCAGTGAGATTGCATGCAATCTTTATAAGTTTTTTAATTTGATACGTTTTAATGAAAACTCCATGTATTTTATGATTAAATAGTACCAAAGAGGCATTGAGATAGTTGAGGGTGTGAACTTTATAATTCGTAAAAAATAATTACAAATATAAAAATATGACGTTTAGGACATTGGCATTGTTAAATTGTTCATTTCTTGCTTTAAGGTATTTGGCATGTACGTTTCTTCTATTTTGCGTGGTCATCACATTGAATGTGAAACAATTAAATAGACTAACTATTCTTATTTAATTGGAAATTTTATATTTTTGTATTAAAAAGGATGCATTGGTAAATATGCCATCTACCTTCAATACTTGGCCAATACATCTGGAAGATCTGAATACTATAAGTTTTTTTAAAATTATTAAAAAATTCAATCCATCCTCCTTAATTATATATAAGATTTCCATCGTGCTATACAAAATCGTAAAGCATTTCGTGTCTCTTTGATGCTAAAATAAGTAGATATTTAAATTGTTCAAAAGTTTTTATATGCTTTCAATATTTTACACGTCTTTTTTATTAATGAATTACAGCTATATAATTTGAAATTAATTAGGTGATACAGAAAAGTTTGTAATTGTGCATGTAATCGCAAAGAGTAGCTCTATTGAATAATAGTAATCGGAAAGAGTAGCTCTATTGAATAACAGTATTTCAGTATTCTTTCTATTACAAGGAATAAAAGAGACTTTTTAAAAATAATTTTTATTAGTCATTTATTAGACTAGAGATTATAATGAATATTTTTGTAGGATAACATTTACTATATCACTTTCACACAAGGTACAGAGTGATGTAGTGAAAATTACACTACAGAAATATTATTCATTATTAGGTTTTTTATAGCTACATTACTATTTACTCTTACATAAATTCATATATTAAAAAGTAAGATTAGGTTATAGTTTCTCTAATCCGTTATCAGAATGATATAATCTCATCAATTCTTTTAGGAGTATAATAGATTACTTTTTAAAGATATAAAAATTTGAACTACAACCCTAGGATGTTCAAAATTTTTCGATCTTACATGTTTTAGAAAGATCTATATTTAAGTAGTTCATTCAGTAGATATCATCAGGTCAGAGGATTCAATATTTTTTATCTGAATATTTGTTTTTAGTTTTTAAAAAAATCCCTTGATATTTTCTTGACCATGGTTAGGATCTAAGAAAATGAATTTTAATTTTTATAATAACTTTTTATTCAGTTTTTACTACTAAAACCATAAAGTTATATATAATCAATTTGTTTAATCATCAACGAATATAAACAATTTGTTATATACAATAAATCTAATATATAATTGTATGTTTTTATATTTGTCTGCAATACATCCAAATTAATTTTTTTTTCACATTGTAACTTAATAAAACTTTTTTTCATTGTACAATTTCGACACGATTTTTCCAAAACATCATCACTCAATTTTTGATAAGTTGTCTTTTAAATAAGCTAAACTTATGAATAACAATCATATCTTAAAAATAAAAAATATTTATGATTGCAATCACGTTACTGACTAGCAGGTCTTTTAGTTCATCACAGGCTGATGCAGGCATCTAAAATCGAAGTTGCTTACAGTTTTAGTATTTAATTAGAAAGGATTTGGACTCAGACGTTTAAGATCCCTACAGCTATCTACTCCATCTTTTACAACCGATATACATGACCACATATATGTGAAAAAGATAAATAATCTCCAACATATATATATTTCATGCTGAACCAGTACTCATCACTTAATCCATATCATCAACTACACATATATATGATCAGTACTCAGTTTATATTAAGATAGCAAATCTTCAAACTTTAATGGACAGGCTTCAATCTTCTCCACCCTCCAACTCTTCAGCCATCCATATCATAAAAATATGATACTGGAACGCTCAACGCCCTTGTATATTAACAAATAAAAGTTTTATTTAATCACTAGTTTTATATGTATCATATACAATCAGTATTCACTTTGTGAGAAACAGTCAAATTACTGAAATGACCTTTTTGCAGAGGATAGAGCTTTACATATAATTTAGATATAAATTATTATATAACGTCTTGTAACTTATTAAAAACAGTAAAGATTACCAAATGCAAAGTAATTATTATTATTATTTTTTTAAAGTGTAATAGCATCGGCCGGGACGCGAACCCGCAACCCGGGCAACTGCCTGCTAGTTCAAGACAGTCGCGCTGATCTCTCGACCATCAATGCAAGACGCAAAGTAATTATTGATCACGTTTCTTAATATATTGTGTAAGAATTTCCTATCACGCATAGAGGATTTCATATCTGAGAATTTTGTTATTTTTTTCTAAGTTAATAGAAAATCTATGGTCGCAGAGATTTATTTCTTGTTATGTTTTAAATTCTTAGAATTCCCTGAGAGATTAATGTCATGATAAAGTGTCAGATTCTGAAACCTAAGATTCTGTAAAGATTCCAATCTCACTTCGGGTCATTGAACTTCTTATGAACTTTTGGAGTAATAAAGTCTTTCTATTATGTTTTATTCATCTAATTATTGAATTGATTTCAACGTTTAGACTCTCGAAACATGTTTATTATCATTTCTGTTGTTGATATAGCATATTATTCACAAAAAATTTGCGTTGCAATTTTATAATAACTATTTATAAATGGATTATTTCATAAGCGTTAAACTTTAATTTTATATTATTTTACATTTTTCAAATCATTTCGTTAAGTAAAATAAATATTATATCTAATATCTGTAAATATGTATAGTGAAATAAAGTATTTGTCTGGAAACAAATAAGCAGAAAATATCAATTCTATACATAATAAAATATCAATCACTTGCCTTATGAAAAAATATATTGAGTATCTTTTGCCAAATTATGACAGAATTATCTAAATCTCACAATTTTCAAAATAGTCCATTAACTAAAATCAATTAAGTTTGTTAAATCCTTTCTCTTTTTTTTCTTAAAATTATCAGCAATAAATTTTCAGAATATCTCCCATTACTAAAGTGAGATTAAAATTAGTAAAAACTTCTAATGACCAAAAGATTCATGTGTATAAAAGACTTTATTTGCTAAATTGGTACTAAGTTTTCAGTTACCAATAAGAAAAGACTTACTTTAAAAATGTATATTATTTTTGTTAAATTAATTATATAAATTTATTATATTAAAAAAATTGGGGAAAAAAATCCATAATGTAAAAAAAAAAAAGCAACGTCACAAAATAGTAACCAAATAAAAAGTTTAGAAACTAAAATGGGTGTACACAGAAAGGTGTTATTTTCCTGTAGCTAAAAAATCATCACAACCATTATTCGTCATCCTGATTGGTGGATCAAATGGCCTAAATTCAGAAAAAAGTTTATGAAAGTTTAACCCTTTAAAATTCATAAAATTTTAACCAAATAATATTTTTTATTAAAATATTCAATTAGAAATTATACAAACAAATTACAAATTTATTACAATATTATACATTAATTTTGTTTATAAGTCAAGTTATTTTTCATATTCATGTAGAATATATCTTATAAAAAATGCTACAAAACAAAGATATATGTAAAAGTCTTCCATTAATATCAAAAAATGTATATGTTCAATATGGAGACTACATTTCCACAAGTTAGACTTTTTCTGATTTTGAATCATAATAAACTTTTAACAATGTTATTTAACTAGTTTGTTTTGAATTGATTCAACAGTATTCATCTACCACATTTATAAAGTCTCAATAACAATTTCTGAATTATGAAGCCATTCCAAAGTAACAAACAAATTTAAAATTATTGCTTCAGTCATCTTGTTTGTAATGCATTTTAAATCTATAAAACCTAAAATTTCAGTTATTTCCATTCATAACAGAAGCTCACTACTAATCGTGAAGCAAGTTGATGCTTCTAATAAAAGTTCAGATCGTCTCATCCGGAATAAACTCCAATAAATAAGGTTCCATAATTCAGACTTCTAATGATTATTTACTAAAATTAATTATAAAAAGTGATTACAACTGCATCTACAATTTGTATTTTTATGATTTCTATTATTAAGTTTCCAATTTATTACTTTTATTTGTTGTTTTTGTGCAGCATTATTTTTTATTTTAAGTACTAATAGTATCGATATATTTGTTCTTTTTTTTTTTGTGTGGATGCGCAAAGCTACAGCCTTTGCACGAGTAACGGAAATGGCAAAATTTGTATAATTGTTAAAGTAAAACATTTGTACTTGATAATTCTAAAGTAGTTTCAATTTTAAATAAACAATTTTTATCTTTTTATAATTTTCAAGTTAGAAAACATGATATTTATTTGTGTAAGAATTACATTAATGTTAAAACTTACATTGTTAATATTGTTTTATTTAATAAAAAACATTTTATTATTTTAGGTTATAATTACAATACTTTATGCGAGTATTGGTATATTTGGAATTGTAATAGGTAAGACATTTGTTATTTAATGTTTATTTGTGAGTAAACATTCGCATACATATCTTTCTTTTCCATATACTAATATATATTTATCAATACAAGTACGCTATTATTAATATAATGATAATTATTGCAGTTTTAGTTGTAATTGATTACTAATAACAATTAATTTCTTGCTTTTCTCTGCACATTTGCAAAGTAATATGCTGAAAAATATCTGATTTTTTTGATTTTTAATTAAAAATCATTTATTAAAAATTCTTTCAGTGTCAATCTGAACCCCAAATTTTTGAATAGATTCTAGCAATGACTATTTTTATTATGATGCCATGTTTGATTTTTTGGGGCAATTAAATCTTTTTTACACATATTACAACATTCATTTATAAACCATATTATAAATAGTTAAGCTTTCTGATAATTAAAATTCTAAAACATGAAAATTTAATATTTTAAAATTGTGAAAATAAGTATTTAACTGAAGGTCTTACTGATAACAAAGGAAAACAGGTACTGATTTAGAGTGTGATCATGGCCATTTTGAATTCTAAGAACCACTCTAAACGACTGCTGATATATTCAAGTGATAAATGACATTGAATAATTTACATGTGGTTGTGATATGACCATCAAATTTATATCAATAATTAAAAAATTAAAGTGCAAATTTTGTAACAACTATGCTTGATCTAATCATGTGAAATCATGTGACTAAAAAACCAAAAATATATTGATTAAATTTAAAAAAACTAAAAGCTTATTAAATACACATTACATCACAATATATGCCCAATAAATTATATTACACTATATGTCCATAAGCACATATAGAAATAATGTAAAATTGATTATACCGAGCTTATAATTTCAAAATATTACAATATATGCCCATAAGCATATGAAGAAATAATGTAAAATTGATCATACCAACCCTATAATTTTGAAAAACTAAAAGCTTAATAAATACAAATTATATTACAATATATGATATAACCATATGAAATAAAACATATTAATTTTACAATTAATAGGATTTTTTCTTATCAGAAAGAAAGACTGATGTTGAATGCTTGCTTTGTTCCATGTAGTTAGAAAAAAGAGGAGATAAGTAAAAATAGCATTGTTTACATTTCATCTTTTGACATGGTTATCAGATCTACACTTGATTACATGAAGTCTTTGCAGGATCTTGAAATTGATACAAATCTATATCTATTTATATTGAACCTGACTACTGCCAAAGCATATTAATTCTACAATTACTAATAAATCATGTTATCTTAAAATTAGTCAAAAGAATAATTGTTTTAAAGTAAAGAATATTAATATTACAATTAATAAAATATTAATAAATCAGATTTTTTTCTATTCAAATTGAGTACTGCTATGTGCTTCATTTCTCATGTCATTATTATGAATAAAATGATGCAGATAATAAAATATGGAGGTAATAAAAATTTATCATTGTTCACATGTGATCACATGATTTGAAAATTTATATATAAGACAAATTTTGATCCAAAATCTTTGATAATGAGTAGCCAAATTTCTTCTTTTTTTGTAAGAGACATTTAATCTCACAAAAACCTTCTTAAATATTGTCTTTAAAATTCTTTCACTTTAATATCATTTCTAGAAAGAACCAAGTGGTTAACCTTTTAAGGAAACATGATCTTAACAACTAATACAGTAGGAAGCCATGCATAAAGTATAGTGACAACAAGATTGAAAAGTGAAGGAAGAATCACAAGGGTGAGTGAGTTTCCACTATGTACTGCTGCAGGTGCCATACTACCCACTCTATTTATGCAAAAAATCCATTCTACATTACAAGGATGCTAGAGGTCATGTTGCAAGTCGATTGAGCTTAAATGAAATTCTGGAACTGTTTTTTTATAATGGATTTGCTGACCAGAACAGTGGTAAAGATGATCAGCAAACATTTGGAAATTGTGATTGACTGGTTTAATTTTTGCAAGAAAGTCTGTTCCTGAACAGTATCTGTTGAGACGAGGAGACAGTTAATAGAAACATAACAAATACCTATTCAAATAGATGAAGTGATGTTTGCCAGCTTAGCAGAGGATAAGCAGCAATAATCCACATACAAATAATAATAAAAGAGTATCCCCAATTACTAAAAAAACACAAAGCCAAATTGATAAACCCTGGGTTTTTGGTAAAAAGAGTCCTGATTGTCACTACTTTTCAGTGCCACATCAAGATAAACCTAAATTTATTCCCATTATTGAAAGCAAATGTGCACCTGACTCTGTCATTAACTCAGATAAGTGGCCAATCTATGCAGATCCCAATGACAGGGTTTCAACATTTCACTGTCAAGTACCAGTGAAACTATATAAATACAGTAATGGGTACTCATACCCAGTCAATTGAGAGATCATGTCTTAAAGCCAAAGTTAAAATATTGAAAAAAAAAGAGAATATCATTAGATCTACTATGATCCCATTTGGATCCAATTTATTGGTGTATGGATAAAAGAATCTAAATGAGAGATTTATTTATTAAATTTCTCAAAGATGTTAAAGATACCTACTGATGGTGAAAAGGTTAGTGTTCATATTGTTTAAAAATCAATATTTCCTTTCCATTTGAAATAATCAACAAATTTTTATTTATTTTTTACTACTCTTTTTACTTTCTAGCATATGTATGTCGATCTGGACCTATTCTAGCAAAATTCTCCTTGATAATTAAAAGTACTTCGATATATAGTATTTTAAAATAATAAAATCTGTAATTATTTTCTTTAAACATGTTCCTGTGTATCATTTGTTGATAGTAAAAGTCACTTTGATGTAAATAGATGTCAGGAGATGAAATGTGAACAATGCTATTTTAACTTATCTCTTTTTTTTTCTAACTACATGAAACAAAACAAGCAAATAACATCAGATTTTTTTTCTGGTGAGAAAAAATCCTATTAATTGTAAAATTAATATGCTTTATTTTATATGGCTATGGCATATATTGGAATATAATTAATATTTAATAAGTTTTTAGTTTTTCAAAATTATAAGTTTGGTAAGATCAATTTTACATTACTTCTACATGTGATTATGGGCATATATTGTAATATAATTCATTGGACATATATTGTAATATAATACATATTTAATAAGCTTTTAGTTTTTTGAAATTTATTTATTTGTTCATCTGAATTTTTTATATTTTGTTTTTTTTTAGTCATATGATCTGATCAAGAATAGTTGTATGAAATTTGTACTTTAATTTTTGAATTATTGTAATGAATGGTCATATCATGACTATATGTGGATTATTCAATGTCATTTATCACTTGTATGTGTAAGATGTGGTTTTGGGTGGTTCTTAGAATTCAAAATGACCATGAGCTCTTTATAAATCAGTACCAAACATCATTATTGGCTTCACAGTAACTATTCAAAAAAGTTAAAAGAATGAAATATTAGATATTAGATTTTTATGTTATTAAAAATGACATATTTAGAATTAGTTATCATCAAATTCACTAAATTATTAATTGTTATTAAAATATTTCATACAGTTTTTACATAAATTATTTTCTTTTTAGGGCTCTAATGGCTATTTCAGTAATATTTTTCAGTTTTTATAGCTGTCTTTTTAAAATTAAATGTTGTCAATAACAAGCACACCCTAGTAATGTTCTTTTTGGTTTAATAATAAATCTTTTACAAAAATATTGCATCATAATCATTAATAATTACTGAAAATCACATCTTGTGTAACATTTATGCTGCAGGAGAAATTAATCTAAAGCATGAAACAGTCACAAATCACCATCCCCTTCATAGTCTTGTCAGAACAATAGAATGTGCTGTCAATCACAGACAAAGGCCTGCAAAGGTTTGTATACTGATGACATCTCTTAGAAGTTTTTAAAAATAAATACATTAACAATGGAAGCTTCTTAGAAAGAATCACTACAGCCTGTCACACACTGTAATATAACATAAACAACTTTTAAATCAACTTATGAGGTGTTGTAATGCTCTGTGGCTTCTTCTTTATCAGAATCAGGAATCTCTCAGACACTATGATCAGAGAAACCTGTTACCATATTTCATTTCCATTACCCATCCTAAGTTTTTCCCAAGTTCTTTTTCATCCCTGCTGCATCTAATTTCCACAATATCACCTTTGTCACTCTATGGCCTTTATATCTAGATCTCCCTTATCTTTTTCCATACCCAGCATCAAAACCAAGGACACACTTTCTGCATAATCACTTTGTTTATATTTATTGTCCCACAATTTCATTACTTGTACCTTTTCTGCTTGTTAGCATTTACTTTTAATTAATAGATGCCTAATATTTTTCATGCCTTCCTTACACAACTTGCAGATGAAATCACCCAAATTCCTCCATTTATGTGTGTATTCCCTTAGTGTTAATGATAGTATTCAAGCCATAAATAGTAAACTACTTTTCTTGCTATTATCATAAATTAATTCACATCCAATATTCTGTTTACTTTTATATATATTTAAATTCTTTTTACTCTCCAAATCTCTATTTTTTAATAAATGAATCTATTCTTCTATTCCATTATTTGCCACTATAACACTCAACAGCACTCCTAAAATAATCATCCCATCTTTTGTGCACATATACTGATATAAAGTCTTTATCCAAATCTTCTACATAGCATATTACTTTGCTCATCTATTTTGTTGCTTGCCTTACTTGTAATCCAATTAAATACTATTTTGGCTACTATCCATAAATTGAAATCTACTGAACATTTTTATTTTGCATTTTGCATCTCTCATATATAGACTTGACCATCACTTTTTTACTTGAATTGCCTCCTTAAAAGAGAATAGAGGTTATTTTAGGCCCCAAAGTAAAAATGACATATATTTTAATGGGTTAGAAATGACAGACTATTACAGGGAGGAAAACAACTATGAAAAGGTATTCAAAAGGCAAACAATATACATAGATTGTGTTTATGTTATTCTAGGGCTGATAATAATCAAGCAGACACAATATTTTTATTTTATGGTAAGATCAACTTTGAAATTATAATGTTTTATAAAAGAAATAAAAAGATGTGAATAAATACAGTTATAAATCTTTGAATGATAATAATTTTATCTGGTTCAAGTAAGCTGTATTTCTGGATAAGTTTCAGAATGAATGTATTGGTGAAAATTTACATGACTCACATGATGTTGTTGGCCTATTTTATAAGTATCCAGTGAAAATGAGAGTCAAAATTAGAATGTTTCTGTCAATAATCTTCAGTCTTGCCAAAACTTAGGTCTATATGTTCATGATTTTAATTGTTAGGAAAGGATATTACAATTTTATGAGTCCCATACTGATTATATTGTTAAGAATTAAAGCAGGTTATTTATGACAGTCATTTGTTTTGATTATGGCCCAATATAAATTTGGTAGATAGGTAGTGTTCTCTTCTATCATGTCAGCTGCTTGATGGCATTGATTCTAAGCAAAAACACATAGATATAATATTACAAGGCTAGTGATTCTATAGAACTATTGATCTTATTTTTGGAATAGGAAATAAAAGTAAATTCTATTACAATTTACACAAAATTAAAAAATTCAAACAAAATATAAAAATGAAAGCCAATTTTTTGGATTTTTAGGGACAGTAATTAATGAGAGACTGGCCTTTTTGTGTGTGTGTTGATAAAAAATTATGTTACTTTCTAATAGAAAATAATACATTAGAGACTTTTATGGACAGGAATTAATCAGAAACTGGCTTTTTTGGGTGGGTGTGGTTATAAAAAGTTATGTTCCTTTTTTAATAGAAAATAAGAATAAATTTTAGCCTTTTTGGGATATTAATTAATCAGACATTATGTTTTGAAATCAAACTTTATTATATTGCAACTTCCGCAAAATTTAAAAATTCTAACAAAATTTTTAAAATGAAAGCCGACTTTGACTTTTTGGGACAGTAAATAATCAGAGACTGACCTTTTTTGGTATGTGTGTTTATATAAAAACATGTTACTTTTTTAATAACAAATAATAGTAAATATAATGGAAACTTTTTGGACAGTAATTAATAAGAGACAGGCTTGTTTGGGTGTGTATGTGGATAGGAAAAGTTACGGTACTTTTTGAATAAAAAATAAAAGTAAAATTTACCCCTTTTTTGGACAGTAATTTATCAGACACTGCGTTTTGGGGAAAAAGGTAGATTAGATTGCAATTTACCCACCAAAGTTAATAATTATAATAAACTATTAAAATGAAAGCTGACTCCAGTGTCTGGCAATAGGCAATTTTTAGAGTTCAAAGCAGCCATCTTACTTATCTCAGACAATTCCTCATTGATACTTTACTTTCATTAGGATCTTCGAAATAGTGCTGTACCACACCCTAAAATCCAATTTGTGAGGGTTGCACATTCCTGATGGAACAGGGACAACACTGTTAAAACTGTTAGAAGGTACCAGTAGGTCAGTTCACATGAAAAAAAGATGCTGGATCTGAAAAGTTAAATTATTTTGACACGATGCAGTCAATACACCCTCACATGATACTGTAGCAAAAATAGACAACATATATTTTAACATTTATTTTTGATGCATTTTAAGTTCTGTTATCAAAGATTTAATTTTTGCAATTTATTTTACATAAATGCAATCAAAATTAAGCAAAAATAAGATAAAGAAATGTAATGTACAGTTGACTTCTATAGGTTTACTAATGTAAATGATTAAATCTTTTTTGCTTTTACTGTGTTTTTTATGTTTATAATAAATGTTTCTTTCTTAAGTATGCAGAAACAGTTTATGAGATGATTGATTTAAAATTGAGCAAGCAAATGATATTTTAAACTTTAATA
>JAQFVV010000001.1:6610320-6642820 GCA_028023455.1 Epiperipatus broadwayi | reverse complement strand
ATTGTTTTATTTCTTTATCCATTTAATATTAGAATGCATTCTAGTTAAAGTGAAGAAACTATCACGTTAGAGAAAATTGTCAATTCTTGGATGTATGTATATTTTTATCCTTCTAAAATTTCTTTCCTTGAAAAATAAATAAATAAATTGAAATGTTGAATCCAATATATTAATTCTAGTTACCTCCAGATTATTATTAGATTGACCATTATAGATTCCAGATAGCTATGTCAAATTTCGGCTTCAAACGCGATGAAATTCATGTGTTGAAATTTTCTTAGTTTTTCTTTTTAAACTGCCTTGGAATAAATGAAAGAAAATGGTGCAGCCTCTTGGCTGCGATATATCTCTATTAGCCTGTCATGATTTATGTATTTACCATAGAAATCTATCTTATTCCAATATTCTGAAGAATGGTAATTTCAAAGAAACAAAGTACAACAAAATTTTATCCTTTTGTTTTTTTAATCACTATCCTAATAATAATGGCTTCTTTTTTTGTTGTTGTTGCTGTTGTTCCACGTGCTAGCAAATGCTGTTTTGAAAACCATTGTTACACATGTTTTATTTTAAACAATTAACATTAAAAAAAAAATATCAAGCATATATATAAAAAATATTAAATTGAAAATTTATTTGACAGCTTTAAAAATATACATAAATAATAATATTGCATTTTTTTAATAATCACTGCAAATAAAATAATTTTTTTATATAATCAACAATTTATATGTCTTCATTTATTTATAATAATTAAATATTCATAACGATGTACCATCAACATATAAATAAAATAATAACTTCAAACAATAACTATACCTAATAACCATAAACAATAATAATACTTCATATATAAACATCAACTCAAAGAGATTTTTTTTTAATAACAAATGATAATTTTTAAAATATAGATAGACTTATCGATATTTACAATACCCCCTAATCCACCGAAAAAAAAAATGTCTTTGCAGATAACTAATGAATTATGAGATATCAAAAAAAACTTCTCAAATTTGTAATCTTTCTAAGGACTAACATGGTTTAAAGAATATTATTTTTCATATTAATAACCATATTCATTTATTTATATCTATCTTTCAGATCATCTAGATATTTGTCCAAGTTTTCTTTAAAAAAAAATAATAATCAAAAGTGCCTTTTTAATTCTTCTTGAAAAGAATTTCCAGTATGTTGAACTTTGTGAAGAAGTTTGCTTTGATTTACAAGATTTTTATATAACATTTTGGTATAATTCAATTGCTTTTGAATAATTTTGAGATAAGCATCTAAAGATTTTGCTATGAACTCCTTAGATTCTGCATCTATATCCTTTACATAAATAGTAACTTGATCATAAGCACTAACATAATTCTTAACTTTATCAATAACAGTTGCTATTTTATCAGATAATCTTACTTTTCCTTTGACTATCTTTATAAACATCATCAACTTGAGTAAGTCTTTATTTTACTTCACTTGTTCTACGTTCAATTAAAAACAATTCTCTGGGCAATTTTGAATGGTATTCATTCAAATTTTCCAAATAATCCTTTAAAAATTGCAAATCAGATTGATGTGATACAACTTCAACATTAAAGAATTCTTGAAAATCATTTTGTTTTACACCATTAATATTATCCTGTTCTATATTAATTCTTTTCAGTTTAACTTTAGGTTTACTTAAATCTCTTTCCTTAGCTATATTTTCTCGAAGAAAATCTTTACTAATCACATCATCACTTCTCATTTTAAGTTTAATTTTGGCTTTGCCAATTTCTTTTTCTTTATCAATAATCTTTCTGCTAAGAATTAAATTAAATATCTTTTCATTTATTCTTTTAAATTTTACCTTTGCTTTCCCTACATCTCTTTCCTTGTCAATATTCTCTCTAAGAAAATCAATATTATTTATCTTTCCATCTATAACTTTAAGTTTAACTTTGGCTTTTCCAATATCTCTTTCTTTATTTACATTTTCTTTAAAAAAATCTATATTAATCAGATCATCTTCTATCATTTTAAGTTTGATCTTAGCTTTTCCAATTTCTTTTTCTACATCAATAATCTTTCTACCAATATTTAAATTGAATACCTTTTTATTTCTCTCAAATTTCAATAAGATATATCTTACGAACTTTGTCCTACTGGCATACTTGTAAAATAAGTCATTTCTATTGCAACAATGGTACAAATTACCACTCAAATATTTATGTTCTAATATATATAAAAATATGCTTTCTTTATACCACACAAAATTACCATGATACTGTTCTTTATATTGACTTTGATAAACACATTCTGTTCTTTCTAGTAATTTTTGAGAGTTAATTTTAATCTTTTCTGGTGAACTTAATTCAACTTCTAAAGTTTGAACACCTTCATTCATTTTATTATAATGCATTTTTATTTCTCTTAACTCTAGAGTACTATTGTCTAACCATTGAAAACCTAACTGTCCAATTTCTAAATTGTCAACAGTGTCCTTTAATCTTTCACAACTTAATTCTACTTCTTCTGATTGCTTTTGTGAATTTAATTTTATTTCTAAGGATTTATCAACTATTTTAACACACTCTTCATTTTCATTAATATTTTCACTAGTCACATCTATGGGTTCTTTATATTCTTCCATTTTTTTATCAACTTTTGTGTCTAATCTCATAACACCATCATCTACCAAATTAACAAATGATTTATTATCATACACATCTTTATTAACTAACTTGACAGTATCTTTATTTTCTTCTGTCAAACTATTATACAAGTTAATATTTTCATTAACTATCTTAATTACTTGTGGATTTGCTTTTCTTATTATTTTAACAAGTTGTCTATTTTCTGCCATACTTTTACTAATTAAACTAATAGGTTCTTTACGCTTTTTCAAATCTGTACTAGTTACTTTAACAGATTTATCATTTACTTTGAAAGATACTTCATGATTTGCTATATCCTTATCAATTATCTCAACTGATGGCTTAGATTCAGTTTCTATACTTTTAGATTCAATATTTTGTGATTTATTATTCTCCTCTAATTTATTTTTCAAATTAGCATCTACTATTGTAACATCTTGTCTAACTATCTCAACAGATGATTTACTATCTTCAACATTTTTATTAATAAATTGAGTTTTTTTCCACATCCTTTCTTCCATCAACCTCACGAACTCATCGATATATTTATCAATTATTTGGATTCTCTCCTCAAATATACAATGTATAGATTCCCACCCACTATCTGTGTATTTATCAACTATCATTTCATTCTCCTTTTGATGATTATCAGCAACTATCTCAGAAGTTATTGGTTTCTCCATTAAATTCCTTACATCAAAATTACCACTAACTGGCATTTCATTACTGTTATCCATTATTACTAGTACTGTAATATTATATACTCATACAAAAAAATCTAAGATATTTATATATTTTTATATAATAATTACCACAGATCAAGGGCTCACCATCTCCAATCATTATCCCAACAAGCAATTACTCAACTAAGCAAAGTACAAGCCTTTTAATTTTATTATTCATAGTAGCTATCCGACAATCTAAATTTCAGTTGTTTGAACTCATGAACTTCTTGGCTTAAAAAAAAAATCTCATCTATCACCATAACATCAACAAATTTCTCTAATATATATATATATATATATGTAGAGAGTAACAACTGATATCACTAAATAACATTTATTTATATTTAATGATAATAAATATTCCACACTTATACCATATTGAAATGTGGAAATTTCATATCAAATTCAATATAACCTTGAAATATTTAAAATACAACTAAATGTTCACATGCCTTAAAAATAACTAATTTGATAATATAGTGAGACAACTTTCTCATTCAAAATAATGGTAGTTAAATATAAAATGCTTAAATTGATGCCTATAAATTTTCTGGACCTTAAAACTTAATACCATTTTATATACATAAAAAAAAAAATCAACTTCACTAATTATTAGCTTTTGTGCCCAAAACACTATTTTACTAAAATTGTACTAATGCAATTTATTATCAACAAACATTCACTAATTGAACTTCATGTTTAAAAGTCACTTATAATGGAAAATATAACATTGATATGCTTGTTTTCAAACCCTAATTGATAATCAATGTAATAGATTATTTGTTACCAACAATAATTAATTAACCGAGCCCCGAAGTTTGGTGCTATATATTTATGTTATATACTCATCCATTCCTCTAAAGATCTGACAGATACTGACAGCCAAAAGATTGATTAGCACTTCACAACTTTGATATAGATAAAAGAATTCAATCACTACTTCCAAAGCATACAATGTTTCATGAACACTTAGATGATTATCACATTTCATTCTATCCAAGCTACTACAACCCATAATAATTTTCTGAAAACACTATTGCACTGCCCTGCTTACATCCAAGTCTTAGGGGCTATTATTTATAAAATATTTCCTTGCTCATCTTTGGGAGTCTTAGAGGCAAATATTATACATATATCAAAAATAATTATACCTTACTCTCTCTGGAGTCTTAAAGGTAAAATCATGGCAGGACTACTGTTAACTGCTTCATGATAAATAATAATAAACATCAAAATTTGGGTTGGAGCAGTAAATGAGATCAATCAATCACAAGTGACATGAATGCATCACATCCTCAAGATAATGACAAAAATTCCCCATCCAACATCAATACTTGCAACAGAACCAACCAAACTCCAACAATCAAATATCCAATCCAACCTTCAAAATTATAGATTTTCTACAACATAAACTTTCCAAATATGGACAAAATTATTACGCTATAATTTAACACCATCAATATAATTTTTAAATTGAAATTAAACTGCTTCATGACTATATTTATCTTTCATCATTAAAAAAAATACAATAACAGTAACCATCACCATCTAAACATAAGGCCAAAATATTCCCATTTATATAAAAAAAAATTAAACACACAAAAATACTTCTCTTTCTTTAAACTATACATCTCATATCAATATATATATACTACACATCTCTCAGGTATGTGGGGTATTTCAAGCCCTAATTAGCTTATTTCGAGCCCTAGTTGTTGCGCCAAATGTAATGGAATGTACTTGCTGCATTCCATTTAAATTGAAGAAAGAAGGCCCCAAACATTGGGAAAGCCAAATATAATGGAATGTATCTTTATATGATCTCAAATGAAAATAAACATATGAACTTTTGCAACAATAATCATTAGTTAACCAAGCCCCTAACTTTGATACACCAAATGTAATGAATAATTAAACGAACATATTATGCTGACCACGTTATGGCGTCCAAATGTAATGGAACATACTTTTACTCCATTATACCAATCATCAGTTAACTGGGACCAACAGTTTGTGGTGCCAAATGTAATGGACAATATATCATATAAACATATTATACCTCAAATGTAATGGAACATCAATATATGAGAAGAAAATAATGCTTCAAACATTGGATGATAAATGTAATGGAATATATATAATCTAAATGAATCCAATTGTTGAGAAAGCCTAATATAATAGATTGTATGATTTAAATGAAGAAAGACAAAATTATCCCAGTTATATTTAAATAAATTGTTTATATGCCCTTCCAACTAGCTATACATGAAATAAATCTAAAATCATACAGAGCAATGAGATCTATCATTATAATTTATTTTCAAGGTTGATATGACTAACTAATCAAATATATATCAGAAACAAAGGGAATTCTATTAAATCCAATATACACATCTATTATGTAAATTTATGTATATCTAAACATATCAATGAATAATAATATGTGTAAGTGGCCTAAAGACTAAACAATAAGTGAAATATGAAGTTATCCTCTATTAAATTGTGAATTCAATTAATTTCATAATGACTCTGGCATTAAAAGAAAAATAAGAATAAAATATTAATACTCTTTCAAATAAATTACAAAGGCATTACTTATAAAACAAATAGTACATCCTTTATTTTTATATTAGGGTTTAATTTTAGGTAATATCAATGTTTTAAATACAAACCCAAATAATAAATATACATATATACTTGCAATAAGTATATATATATTAAATAGATAAAGACATATCTGTGCTTAACAAGTAGGTATTAATATAAATACAAATCCATATTTATACTTTTCAGATATTTAAAATAATAAAAAAATATATATATTATATACAGCAAATATATATAAATTATTGTTTTGGTATGCATAAGAATCATTATATAAAGTTAAAAAAAAATGGAAATAAATTAATAATAAAACAATTTTTATAATAAAAATTTGCGAATATAAATTTACTTATTAAAATATACATAACAACTCATATGCAACCCAAACTTATAAGCCATACTTTAAGATTTTAAATTACTTAAGTGTTAATTTTGACACCTGTTAAACGTTTATTGCTGTTAGAAAACAAGACGCTTGAATTGAATATTTATAAAACGTTATATTTTTATAATGAAAAATAAAAGTAAACAAAAATATCGATCTCAAAAATATATTTATATATCATTTATACATATAAAATTATTGACTACCTTTCAAAGTTCACATGTCTAGTTTTCCTTCAAAAGTCAACTTATTCCATTGTTTTATTTCTTTATCCGTTTAATATTAGAATGCATTCTAGTTAAAGTGAAGAAACTATCACGTTAGAGAAAATTGTCAATTCTTGGATGTATGTATATTTTTATCCTTCTAAAATTTCTTTCCTTGAAAAATAAATAAATAAATTGAAATGTTGAATCCAATATATTAATTCTAGTTACCTCCAGATTATTATTAGATTGACCATTATAGATTCCAGATAGCTATGTCAAATTTCGGCTTCAAACGCGATGAAATTCATGTGTTGAAATTTTCTTAGTTTTTCTTTTTAAACTGCCTTGGAATAAATGAAAGAAAATGGTGCAGCCTCTTGGCTGCGATATATCTCTATTAGCCTGTCATGATTTATGTATTTACCATAGAAATCTATCTTATTCCAATATTCTGAAGAATGGTAATTTCAAAGAAACAAAGTACAACAAAATTTTATCCTTTTGTTTTTTTAATCACTATCCTAATAATAATGGCTTCTTTTTTTTGTTGTTGTTGCTGTTGTTCCACGTGCTAGCAAATGCTGTTTTGAAAACCATTGTTACACATGTTTTATTTTAAACAATTAACATTAAAAAAAAAAATATCAAGCATATATATAAAAAATATTAAATTGAAAATTTATTTGACAGCTTTAAAAATATACATAAATAATAATATTGCATTTTTTTAATAATCACTGCAAATAAAATAATTTTTTTTATATAATCAACAATTTATATGTCTTCATTTATTTATAATAATTAAATATTCATAACGATGTACCATCAACATATAAATAAAATAATAACTTCAAACAATAACTATACCTAATAACCATAAACAATAATAATACTTCATATATAAACATCAACTCAAAGAGGTTTTTTTTTTTTATATAACAAATGACAATTTTTTCGATATTTACAATATATATATAAGTGCAGGTATAAAAAGGCTGTACTGTAGAAAAAAATCATATTTAAGAACATGAAATAGTAATTTTAAATGTTTATAATGTAAAGCAATAATATATATATATATATAATGTGAAGCAATGATATATATATATTTATAAATATATATAATGTGAAGCAATATATATATATATATATATATATATTATTGCTTTACATTATAAACATTTAAAATTACTATTTTATGTTCTTAAATATGATTTTTTTCTACAGTACAGCCTTTTTTACACCTGCACTTATATATGCAATATACAGGGGATTTTAACTCAGACTTTATTATAAGAGAATGTAAAACTTTGATATATATACATATATTAAATGATATAAATGTATTTTAAGTAAGGGTCTTGACATTTATAAATTTAGGTGATCATAGCTAAACTGGTTACTGAATTGTTCCTGTCTTAATATATATTGTAATGGAATGAAGTGAAGGGTAATATGTGAAGAGGCCAATTATCATCATTCCCAAATATCCACAACCAATGAGAAAATATAAAGGGAGTAAAAGATAGTCAAAATAGAATAAAAATAACTAGGTATAATAATAATAAGTTATGTCACCAGCACTAAACAAGATTAATGAATAGTTATCCATTGTGACTGGATTTAAAAGAGATTCAATATCAAAAGGTAGGCTGCTTATCTAGCCAATGCCAAACTTAGGGTATAATATAAAACAATCACCTGAATGCAAATACTTAAGAGCAAATCTATCTGTCATAATAAAAAATCCTGGGATTCTGATATATTCTGATCATCATCAGTAATCTAACTATGTAGTATCATGAGTGTATATGGCAACTGTAAAATAAGTTTTAATCTATATAAAAAATAAAGTGCAGTCAGTGGACTTTAAAAATGATCATTACTGCTCTAAAGCTAGTGATTGTAGAAACTATAACAGTAAAAATATAAATATATAATATACTTAATCTTCTTTACATTTAATAATTTTACTGGGATAAGCTACCAATTCCTTAAACCACATGCCATGTTAAAATCAAGTAACACACATCAATAATTCATAGAACAAATAGCTGGAGGAATGAAGACATTAGCAATTTTTTTAAAAATTATTTTACAAATACAAGTATATTATTTATAATGAAATTAATATAATTAGAATGGATTGAAGTCAGATTTTCAAACTTGAAAGTCTGAGTTCAAATTATCTCTAAATTATTTAATAAAGGTAATCACTGAATAATAAATAAGAAAATTAAACATAAATTATAATAATTCAAAGTCTAACATATTTCTATAAAAATATACTTTCATATAGCAAGTAAGATTAACTTATTGTTGACTTTCACTATTTAAATTAATTAGTCTTTACTTTAAAGAAAATTATTTCCCTTATCAATGATTAAAATTCAAAATCAACATATCACAGAAAAAAATTAAAAATTAAGACTAGCTAAAACTTTTCTCCTTTTTTATGAAAATGGGAATCCATATTAATTTACATTTTGGAGGGGAAATTGTTTAGAACAAAACAACTAAATAAATTCACTATAGTCAATTATTTTCAATATTGTATAAAAATGTTTTAATAAAAACAAATTAAAATTATTCATATTACTTATATTAAAATTATTTGTAAATGTTGATGTGCACATGACCCATAGATTTTTTTAGTCTTCATTTTAAATTGACAATTTTAAGTTTCTTTCCAGGTTAGCTTTTCTTTATGGTTTTTCCAGATGTTTAGATGAAATAATCAGAAATTATTACAATAACTTTTTCCTTTTATAGTTTCAAATTTTCATTATCATAAATAGATTAACACAAATTAAAATGATCCATTATGCAATATAATTTCACATTAATACAGATTTCCAGGTCATGTTAATACAATCTGAATTTATCTTTGAATATAATAATTTGCAGATTAGATTAACATAGAATAAGGCATTTGTGCTTTTGAATGGAGCACAAGGCTTTTTGAAAATTTTTCCCAGTGAAGTTTTTCTTTTTAATCTTAATTTTTAGTGAATAGGCAACATAGTTAGATTTGATGATATTTAGATTTTAGTTAAAGCTTAGTAAAAGGTTTTCTTCAAATCCATTTTCAAAAAACATTTTTAAAACTAGTAGAGAGATTTGTCTTGTCAGATTACAATATTATTTTTCACTGTTATCTTTTCAAGAGTTGTGTTACTGCTGTTTTCTTCAACATCAGAATAAAGAATGATTGTTTCTTACAAAACATTAAGGTCTATTGCTACAACTTACCTCTATCTTATTTTTTGGAACAATCATGTTATCTATTTAATCATACAATATCCCAGAAATGACAGCATCAAACTCAGTCCAATAAAATTTATTTTTAAAAAGGATTATTTTCCTCCTTTATTTTTAAATAATTAAAGAATTTCAATCATACTCCATTTTTTTAAAAACATTTTTTGTAGTTTTTTTTTTTTAATTTTCCAAAACAATGTAATCATTTAATTACCTTTCAATTTGAACAATATTGATTTTGTTTTAGAGAGATAAAGAGAAAAGAGAAAAAACATCATTCTTTAACAAAAATATTAAAATCTTATTTTCTTTTCCTTTTTAAAAAACAAACAAACTAATAAGCATTACTTAAAACTTTATTTATTTTTCTTATTATTGTTTTTTCAAAAAATAAAAATTAATAAATAAAATTATTGAAGACCAAGAAGAAAGAAAAAATTACTTACTTTATTATTTTCTTTATACTTTTTTTCTCTTTTATAATTCCCTTAATAAAGATTAAATATTAATATTTTTATTGTTTGGAATTTTCATATTATTACTTAATTTTATACATATTATTCTGAAAAAAAAAAAAAGAACATGAGAAGAAATAATTTTTCTCCAGATGCTATGTAAAATCATTTTAGGATTATTGTTTATAAATCAAAAGTCTAAACAATAAATTATATGACATGATTAGAACTAGTATTAGTAAAATTATTTATTAAAAACAATAACAATAAAATAATACCAACATTTTTTATGCATTGCATAAACCCATGTAAAATATAAAATGGATATGTATTAGATTTAAAAGTTATGTAATATTTAAAATTACATATATTTATTTTATTTAAAAACATATTATCATGATTGTTATTCTTTTTACTAGGTTCTCTTTATTTTGATGAGTGTCCTGCAGAGACAAATATACCAGTTTTTGCGATTGTTTTAGGAATATGGTTGTTGTTTCAAATTTCATGTTACTGCTGCATTACTTATTTAACTCTTTTTACTACTCTAACAACATTTTTTTATATATTGAATTATTTATTTGGTTTGACTTGGAGTATAATGGGTAATTATAGTATTGTAATTTTTTAACTTTTACCATTACAGACATTAATAATAAATTGCATACATATATAATGAAATACAGTTTATTAATAGTATATATATATATATATTGTAACGGTATATAAATATGCCGTTACAATATATATATATATTTACTTTATATATATATTGTACCCTCACTTCTCGATATATGATATAATTTAAAATATGACTAGCTCAATTAAATCATTATGCTCAGCTAAAATATGTACAACTATCTTTAATATATTTTTATAATATTATAACTTATCAGATTTATTACAAACTTATCAAAAATTAATATAGTTCAATATTATGTACTAATTAAATAAATATTTACTAAAATCATGAGACTGTGAAGTGAAGTTACAATTGGTAATTAGATTTACATTGAATCAATGTCTTTCCAAGACACTGTCTCAATGGCATAAGAATACTATTACCTCTTTATTATCTCATTACTAACTCTACAGCATTCTTATGACTTTTATAAATGAATTATCTTTAATAATAATAGATAAATAAATCTCAATCTTTTGTTAAGGAAATATAATTAAATGATCTCAGGTTCTTCTAATTATCTTAAAGTAATAATAATTCATGTAGATAGGAATGATAAGGGATTTAATATCAAACCTAAATACACCTAACTTATTCTAATAACAATAACTAACAATAATAATCTTTAGTGTATAGCTTAATCTTATCTATTTGATTATACTATTAATCATTAAGAAAATAAGTAAATCATATACATGTCTTTCATTTCCATATAGTATCTTAATTTTAAAATAGACCAAAATCTTATAATTTAACAATTTGTGGCAATAAATAATCTTATACTCTTATATTGTGCATTATAATTACTTTATGACCATTGTAATATTATATGTTAATGTCAATCAATTTCTATAAATTATATTAAGAAAATATTGTGTTTCTTTCTCAAATAATAAAATAATAAATTCATATTGTGCAAATATTATGTACATTCAAATTATCTGTTGTCAAATGCTGTGGTGTAAAATAATGAATTCAACACATCTTTTAAACAACTTAAACAAATTTATTTACATTAACTTTAACAAGTAACTTATTTACACTATTTACATTACACATGGAACTAAAGAAAATAAAACAAAAATAAGAAAAATAATAATACAAGATTTTTACACTGTTACTATTTCCATAATCATAAATAGATAATTTATACATTTCTTAAAATGTTCTATCAATAACATTTAATTAAGTTTATGACTTTAAATTTTAATAAACATCATTTGTCCTCAATTAATACAAGAAAAGGTTTTATGTGAGATATCATTCATGTAGCATGTATGTAAATAAACAAACTTTAATAATTAAAAATGCTATTTCACTTAAGTCTTACTGTTATTTATATTATAATGTATTAGGATGTATTACATTTACCATCAGTATTACTCAAATATTAATTACTGTATAAACTGATGTAACTTTGTAATATAACAACAATTATTATATTATAACCATTTATTTCATTCCGATATAATGTTATATTACATGTCTTATCAAAATATGCAATACGTATATGTACTTTTAAAAATAATATTTTAAATTATTCAATAATTTCAACTTTTATAAAGTATTATATCAAATAAAATTCTATGATTCTTTTCATATAAATTATTACTCTTTTTTACTTGTTATTCTTATTCCTTCCTAATAAACTTCTATCTACAAAAATCATTTTAACCTTATTTAATTTCAGAAAAACAAATGACCAATTTCAAAACAAAAATAATAACGATCCAAACTCTCTTATACCTCATCCTCTATATACAATAAGCCTTCAATCAAGATATAAATTTCTATGTAAAATTAACTTACTTATCTAATAAAAATAAAAATAAAATATAGATTTTTATATATCTCTTACTAACTTGAAAAGAAAAAAATAAATAACTTACACTAATAATAAATCTAATTCCTAATATTGTAACAGAAACATTAAAATTTATTCACGAAAGAATCATATAATTATTTCTAGGTTCTCATATTATGTTGTACTAAATTTACATCATCAATTTAAAGTATGCATATTAAAATAAAACTGCTATTATTAATCTTATGCGTGTATATTATTTAAATATTAATACATTCATTCAATAATCATATAACATTTGGTTGATCTAAAGAAAACATAGTAAATACATCAAATTATTATTATTATTACACAATTTTTACCATAAATGATACTTCAATGTACAGTCCGTCACACGATGTCCTCCAAGATTTCAGTTTTACAAAATAATTTCACATTTACACTCAACAATTATTCTTTAAAATATTACGTGTTGTATAATTATAAAATAAACTTTATGCAATAAAAAATTATATTAATATTTAGTTATTACTTTAAAAAAAATGTAAATGTACCTTTCCTATCTTTCAATAAATTAATAATTAATTAAATATTTATGTTAGTTAATAAATAAAACATATTACATAACATCCAACGGTGTCTTCTTTCACTATATTGTTCTTTTTCCTAGGCACAAATTTTCACCAAACATTACTTCCTTTTCCGGTACATCACGTGTTTTTAAAAGTTTTTTAATGAAGAAAATGAAAACGTTCTTTTTTTAAAAATAAAGAAAAAGTCAGTTCCATCATAAGAATAAAATAATAATTAAAATAGTTTATGGAATCCAGATTCATTTCTTTTAAAGATGAAAAAAAAATATTATTTAAAAGTTATTATTTTTAAAATTAGTCTATAGTTTATAAAGTTCTTATTTAATTATTTTTTAATTGATTTGGATATCCACGTATATTTGATTTGCGCATTCCTTAACAAATATTTAGGTAAGATTAATTTTAGATTCTTCTGTACGACCAGCGTTCAGACTTTCTAATATTATAATTTTTACTTATAAGTACTTTTCTGCCAATTAAATTTTCAATTTATTTGCCTTTTAAAACTATCAAAAAATGTAGTCTTTTAAACCATAAAGACTTAACAAGGCAAGTATTTATGTAATCATTATTATTTACCATCTTTACTAAGTTATATACTTAGATTTACAATTCACAAATACTTTCTTCATAAAGAAGTATTTCTCATTCTTTTAAATATCTATTTTATAAAATTAATTACCATTAGCTTTTAAATTTATACAAAGTCCAACGTATTACTTTTGTGCATCTAGTAACTCTCCTAGTTAATCCAGCGTTTGTTAAATTTTTAGTATAAAGTCTCCAATACATTCTATCCTTATACGATGTCTTCATGATTATTTGATAGTAAATTGAGCTTTGATCAAGACGATAGGAAATTATAATTAAAATTAACACTGCATATTTATCGATAAACTTTTATAAATTATTTTAAAAAAACTACTCTCTTATAATTTTAAAACGATTTTGAGAGCGTCTACAATTACTTAGCTATTTCTAATAGCACACTATACTTTAAGAATTTCAATCACAAGTCCCCTCCGAACAATTGAACCTTGGTTTTATACCAGAAGAAAACTCCCACTTGATTGGTGAATTAAACAATCGACTTGCTAGCTTATTTACATATTTTACCAACAAGACAGAATTAAAAATAAATAATGACGTATTTAATATTTATTATTTATCACATTATTAAATTCTTAAATTAATCTTTATCGTTTATTTAAATCCATTAAACATTTTTTTAAAATATACTTTCTTACTTTATTTCACTTTTAACTTTTATAAGATTATTTTTATAAACAAACTAAGTCTATTTTTATTCGTTATGTTTTTAAGCAGTATTTTAAAAATCAGATTTAATATTTCACATTAATTATCTTTATTTTTATCTCATGATAGCCAATATAATATTTATAAATTTTATAACAGAATTTTAAAATAGTTTTGCAACTTTACTAAAAAAAACTCCCAAGCATGTGTGTATGTGTCTAACTAACATCTGTTTTACAACAGAGCTACAAACGCTTGTAATAATCTAAAAATAAACTAACAATTCATTTTTTAAAAATAAATATTTTTAAAATAAATAATATCTTATAACAATTTTTAAAATAATAATTCGATATTATTAAAATCAAATATTAATCTTCTATTATGTACTACTAATAATTAAAATATTTATATTCATTTATTAAATATTAATTTTTATCAACAATAAATATATGCATTTAATTTTAACTTGTCTTTTTAAAACTTTAACTTTAAACATTTATTTATTAAATTTATTAATGCAGTATTGATCATGGCCAGTTTTCCCAACCATATACTATTATCATTCCCATTGAAACGTCTCTCTCAAACATCAGCACAATTTTTACATATCAAATACTCATGAATTACTTTAATTACACTTTTTAAAAGATTGTTATAAACAAAATTAACATCATATAGCTAAATATATCTTAAATTTAAAATTTTTTAAATAAATGGATACAACAATTTATGGAGACCCATACAAAAGGGCACAATATATATATATTGTAACGGTATATAAATATGCCGTTACATTAATTTAAAACAAAATCTTAAGGTTTGCAAATAAAAATAAGTGTATTAAAAAGAAAAAAAAACTAAATGCTAAAATTAAAATGTTTGTATAACTTATATATTCGCACAGATACTAAACTTTAAAAATATTTTTTTTCATAAACAAAAAAAAAGTATTTGAACATATTTTTTTTATAAAAAAATACAAGATTTAAATATAAAAATATTTTAATAAAGAAATAACGTAAGTAAAAATAAAAACAGGTATTAATTAATTCCTGTAATCTGTAAATGGAGGTGATTGTTTATTAATTGAAAAGCAAGCTAGCTTTAGGGCTCTTGTGTAATTAAAAAGTCAGATGAAAATTAGATAAGAGAATAAAGAGAAATTAGCTTGACCAATGGAAGCACCAAGCCTCAGCCCAGACCCGAATGAACAGGATGGATTAGTGACATTTTGTTGGTTGAATCCATGTGGATACTATAAAAAGAGAAATACAGTTTTCCTGACAGTTTTGAACTTGATTTGTTGAGGTGAGCGACAAGACCCACTTGTCGTTCTCTCTCAATTATTTTAAAAATGAAAAGACTGTGATACCAGAATGGAACCAGCTAATGCTACCTCCAGAACATCAGAGCAGTCTTCTAATGGAGACATTGTGGGAATTAAAAAACAGGAACCTGGACTCTTCTACCATGAGCTAAGAACTTTACAATTTAAAAAAAATAATTAAGAACTTTCGTTCAAACTTTTAAGATTCAGCTAACCTAAATTTAAAAAAAGGAATTCTTATCTGATTTTCAAATTGACAATCAATATTTAAATTATATATATCTGACTTATGTTTCAAATTAATTATAAATGTTTAACTTTTACATATTTGCTTGCTAAAGAAAAAAAAATCATTTCCATTTTATTATTTTTATTTGTATTAATATTTATCGTTTAAATTATTAAATGCATGAAATTTAAGTTGGGTATAGACGTTGCATAGAGTCATTAGCGGTTGATGATGTTGTAGTTTTTATATTCGATTAGAATATATGGGTCACCAATGTCGATGCGGTATCTTATGATGAATACCATTGGGTTTCTTGTATTCCCTCTGCAATTGACATTATCGATGATTTGGTATTTTGATCGGTTGTGTTTATTTTGAGATGTTTTTGACTGCAGAATCTGTGCAGCCGATCTATACTCAACATTATAAAACAAATTTTATAAAATTCATCTGTGTGAACATAATAAATGTTAAATTTAAGTCAGGCATGAATGGCTGTATAGATTTGTAAAGTTATATATAGTTTAAGGGAGGGTAATCTTAGGTTATTCATTTCGTAGTTGAATTAGCTCAATGGATTGGATATATTTGTGTAATTAGTAGATGTAGTATGAGATCCGCTACAGGCAGGATTGCACATATATGCCACACACCTTCTGTTTGCCTATGGATGGGTTTGTAAGTCGGCAAAGGACCGCAGTCCATTCCTATGGAGATTTTTGTTTATTGTTCTACTTGCTAACAGATGTAGCATTCCTGTTGGTGGAGAGACAATGTCTTCTCTAACTCTACTTACTGTTCAGATGTACATTCCTGACAGTATAGTATTTTGTGTTGTCGTATTTTCATGTTACATTGAATACATAAATGTATCAGATGGATTGGCGCCGGTTTGACTGCGAACTTTTTGGCCTAAGGTGAAATAAGGGATAGAACTTTTTTTTTTCAAATACAATTAAACTCATTATTGCAATCTAATATAAAAATCTAAAATGTTAAACTTATTCCTCAAATTAGAATGATTTTATATGTGCATAAATAAATATTTTTATGTGTTAATTTCTGGCAGTGGCTTTTATTTTTTTATATTTAAGATATAAAGTTATATTTGATAATCTCTGCTGTTCCACTGAGCTAGTGACTTGGGCTAACGATCTGAATATTTAAATAAAGTGGAATCTTAACAGCGCGTATCTGCCTACTTTATAAATTTTTCTAGGCTCAAATGCCTAGATGGCGCCCCTGTAATGCAGATTGCGGTTAGATTCGATCTTCACTTTCTTTCCGATCGTTACAATATATATATACATACACAAAGAGGTAATTTTTATACTCGTAATGTTTCAAATATTCATGTTCGATATTAATCATCTTATTATTGGAAGAAAAGTTATTTCAAAAATAAAAGGAAAAATGACATTAAGACTAAAAAAGAAAGATATTATAAAGTATGTGAAAAAGTTATACAAAGAGTTATTTAGTAATAAAAAAAAAAAGAAAATAAAATGATCCTAAAAATTGACTTCTTTTGAATTGTCAAGTATTTTAAATATGAAAAGAGGAAATATTCAAATATAGTATGAAGAAGGAATAAATTAAAATGATGGTATCATTAGTGATAGCTTAAAAGGGGCAGGGAAAGAAATAAAATTTTTTGACAAAATGATACACCAATGTCTAAATGGTAAAAATATTGATATGAAATAAAAATTAAAAATGTTAGAATTTACATGTTTATCAGTCTTGGATCAATTATACACAAGAATTTTAACAAGATGATTACAACTCGTTTTCAGCAAACTCAAGCTAAGCTGCCATTGTGACATAGATTTGTTGATTATAAAAAGACATTTAATTCTATAAGTATTTTTTGGATGATTAAAGGTTTGTAACATCAAGATCAGTGGCAGCTGTCCAAAAGCACTACAGCAATGCTGCAGTACCTCCAAAAAATTAATTAAAAAATTTGTGCTTGAAAATATCAATAATATAACAATATATGAATAAGAGAAAAGTAGACTTCCTAATTAAACAAGTAATATGTCTAAATTCGTTAAAACGCAGGCAATGGTGAAGCTAAGTACAAATTATAGTATTAATTAGCTTAGCGCTTTCGAGAAGATTTATCATCTCATAATCATAGCAATGGGTTGCGTGAGTATGGTAGAATATGTATATGACAAATATGGAAATATATGCAAAATGGATTAGAAAGTCCATTTTTTGGTGAGAGAGAGAGAGAAGCATGCTTCCTTTCGGTTTAGACGGTTTAGAGCACATATGTTTTAGCTATAAGTCAGAACACCTAAGTTCATGATTGATGCACTAATATTTATAGATTGTTATATAATTATGGATTAGAATTTTAAGTGGGGAGTCAAATAAGGTATACTGATGCACTTTGGGAACCAAACCCAA
The DNA here is from genome assembly GCA_028023455.1 of Epiperipatus broadwayi. Classification (NCBI taxonomy): domain Eukaryota; kingdom Metazoa; phylum Onychophora; class Udeonychophora; order Euonychophora; family Peripatidae; genus Epiperipatus; species Epiperipatus broadwayi. The sequence continues at coordinate 6,624,232 of JAQFVV010000001.1, read as the reverse complement.
CAATAAAAGCAAAAAAAGATATAACAATAAATCCTACGGATATCTGGAAGCCAAAGTGGATAAACAGTTAAATTGAAATAGTTTGAGAAATAGCTAAAAATGAATAAAAATGGTTGACCCAGAAAATGGCCTGAAAAATCTTAATAGAATTTACATAATAAATTGCCAACAAAAAAAGAATGCATTTTAGCTACTGATAAAGTGTTCATATCATTGCTAGGATGCTGTAATGTATTGGAGTTACTGAACAATGGTCATTCTGATATAGTGAGAACAAAAGCATTTGTTTGCAGTTATGTGTGGTGGCCTGAGATTGGTTCAAATGTCAAATTCTATATTATGACGTGCAGAGAGTGTCAGTTATCAGAAAATGTACCACCAAAGAGATTTATCTCAGAAACTCCATAAAAGAAAGCAGTTGATGGGTATTAAGAAAACTAGGAGTAAAGCAAAGGAAAAACTGACTTTCTCTGAAGTGAGAAGGGTTCGAACAGTACGTGCTTAACAATTTGTTATTTATAAAGGAAAGAATATAATGATGGAAAACTTCCATATGATCTAATAATCACTTCAAAGAATGTGACTAATAAAAAGGGCACTGGACCAGAAAAATAATAGAACTAATTGGCTTTACCCAATTTATTCTCACCGAAGGTTAGGAAAGTTTTTTTTATAGAATTACCCAGTATTTGTAATAAGTTCTATATGCTTTCAAGGCTTACAATGCTGCTCAGATAAGTATTGTAAACTGTAAATATTATGCAGGTTTATAATAATGTGGAAATATATTCGTTAAGAATTAAAATCATTTTAATTTATTTCATTCTGGGGTTTTGTTATTCTATAATACATTCAGAATCTCTTCATATTAACTTATAGTATTTAATTGTAAGGCTTTGGGCTAATATAACAGTGATTTATTTATTTATTTATTATAAAATTAATTTTTAATTTATATATATATCTTCTCTCTATTTCCTTCCCTCCCCTACCTCTTTTCTTCCCTCTTATCAAGTCAGTACATAGATGAAAATCCACTTATTATTAGGGTCTAAGATATTAGATAGAATCTGAGTGATAGCAAATTACTAAAATAGATTGAGATTAAACTTTATTAAACAGATTGAAATATACTTTTTGAAAGATTAATAAATAACCATTTTTGCAATCTTTTAAACAGACTACTAGTCAGTATTTTAAATATAATAAACCATAAGTTCCAATATCTAATTGAATATCATATGTAATCAATAGAATGGCAGCAATTCAATAACAAGTCGATATTCAAAAAATAAACGAAATTCCAGTTATGAGTGATAAGATCTTATAGACCACGAGTAACATCAAACGATTAAACAGATTGATATTAAAACTGCCAAGAAATTTTAAATAAACACTCTTAAACAAGCCAAGATAAACTATTTGAAGGTAAATTAATAATCACTTTTGCAACTTTTAAAACAAACTACTACTCATTGCTTCAAATATAATGAACCATGACTGCCAACAGCTTTTTAAAATATTGATAGTAATTTATTTAAAAGATTATATAAATAATTATTTATTAATTTATCTTCAAACTGTTTATTTTGACTTGTTTAATGGAGTTTATTTAAAACTTTTAAATAGTTTTAATATCAATCTGTTTTAGTCATATGTTATAATTCATAGTCTATTTAAAATTTTAGACCTTATAATAAGCGCGTTTTCATTTCTTATCTGAATGTTGCATTGACAACAGGTAGCTAATATTCTATTGGTTAATTTTAAGTATCAACTGAGAGTAATGTGATTTACTTGTGATAACTTATTAGTTATGTGAATTTATGCTTTATTCTATTTAAATCATTAAGTAGTAGTTTGCTTTATTCTAAAATGATTATTTATTAATCTATCTTCATACAGTTTATTTCTAGCCTGTTTAATGAATTTTATTTAATACTTCTAGTCAGCTTGAATGTTAGTTTTTTCCAGCCAATTGCTGACATTCATTGTTTGTTTAAGATGTCAGACCTAAGTGAATTTTCATTTATTATCTGAGTATTGCATTGCCAATAGAATATTATTTTATTCATGTATTTTAAGCATTAACTGGGATCATGCGATTTACATATAATAATCAATTAATTCTTAGAACTTAATATATATATATATATATATATGTATTAATATAATAATATATATATATATATATATTATATATATATTATATATATATATATATATATATATATATATATATATATATATATATATATATATAACATAAATCAAGTAAGTTTTAAAAACCATTAAATAATAAACAAAGTGTAAATAAAAGTGCTTTTACAATTTATTTATTATTTAATGTTTTTTTAAAACTTAAAGCTTATTTAATTATCTATGCATCCATAATATATTGATTATGGTTTGCATTGAATATATGTATATAATAATAAAGATTTCACGAGCAAACATAAAAATTATATCAGACTGTAGGAAGCATTTTATAGAAATCTACGAATAGAATTTGGTGGTCAGAATTAAACACATTACATTGTTACAAGTCTTAAAAAGCCTCCTCTGATCAATACAGTTTCATTCGCCATTCTCAGGGAATCCCTAAGAATTGGCGTAATGAATTTTAGAATTATAGCAAAATGAATCACAGAAATTTTTGGCTTTTTTCATTGAAGAGAAAGCTAAGGATAAGATTACTTTAAAAAAATCTTCCAACAATTTTAATTTCTTGCTTTAATCCTAAGAAAATTTCTCATCGTTGAGGACTTTTACAGTTATATAAATAAATGAATTAAACTTAGATTTTTTTATATAGTAATAAAATGGTTTAAAATGAATAATGAGAGGTATCGTCTGTTGCAGAAATTTGTAAAATTGTGATTTAATCTATAAAGTTACCAGTTCTTTCTTCACAACATTAAACTAATGTGATATAAGCTAGGTGTGTGTATGTGTTTAAAATAATTAATTACATAAAATTTTGAACCTGAATAGGGGCAAACTTATTTTTGAACAAATTAGTAAAGAAGCAGCCTTAAAAACTAAATGCTTCAGAATTGATTCCCAGCTGAAAAAAGTATATAAAATATAAATTTGGTCAAATGATCAGTGTAATTGTGCCCTCTGGTATTTGTATACTCGAATACCGAATGTCCTGCTATGTAACTGTCAATAATTGTTTATTTATTTTGATTCATAGGAATGAACTCAGTTTAATTAGAAATACAATTTTTCATTTTCCTCAGTCTAGAATCAAACCAAAGTCTTTTGTTTTAGCAGTTTGTGGGTGAGCAAAAAATTTTTGGATTGATTTCTAGACTAATGAAAATTAAAAAAAAAGGTACTTCTAACTAAATTGGGTTTTTTACCATTCCTATGAATAATAAATAAATAAATAATTGTATAACTGTTACTCAGCAAGGCATATAGCATTCGAGTGTCTAAATTTCCGATTGGGTACAATTATGTTGTTAATTTGACCAAACTGATACTTTTTTTAAATATTTTTTTTAAACTACCAATCGACACAGGAACATTTAATTTTTAAGTTCTCCACATCTATCAATGTGTTTAAAAATAAGTTTGTCACAATTCATATTTCACTTTTTAATGCACTTAATTGTTCTAAATACACACCATACATTCGATTTTCTTACATTATGTTATATTAATCTTGTGAAGAAAGATTGGGTGTGGATTAAATCATTATTTTACAAATTTATGCCACATGTAGTATTTCTTATTATAATTTATTTTACTGCTATAGAAAGAAAACTAATTTAATAAGCGTCTTTTTAAAATTATATTACATATACACAGAACCTCAATAGTTGTCCACAACGATGAAGAAACTTTCTTATGATTAGAGTAAACTAATTAAGTTGTTGGAAGACTAAGTAATTGTAACCTCAACTTACATAGTATTATCTAAATACTAATCTATAGGTAGGTTCTAAATTGTATAGATATAGCTAAGTAACCGAAAACAAAAATGTTGTTAGATACCAGAAAATATATGATAGACAAATAGTCAAATTTACATTTGCATTAACCTACAATGTTAGATTAAACTGTACATTTTAATAATTTTCTATTTGGGTATTGACATACTTTTTTTGTTTGCTTCATGATTTGTACTGACTTGAGATTTAATCTAAGAGTTACATGCTGATATCCATTGTTATTTTGTAAATTGCATTTGCACGTTTATTTTATCGAATTTGAAAGTAATGTTTAATATACTTTTTTAGAGGAGAACTATAAAGCAAGCAATTACTTATCTTACTAGTATTAATAGGACTACGGTAATCTCTGCATTGTTTTTCATCCTGATTTACTGGCTGAATCAGATAAGTGCATTGTAGGAGTCTTTTTTCTATGAAGTTTTCTATGTTCATAATTTTCAAGTTTTATTTATTTTCGCATAAAATTGTAAGTTGATCATTTTCTTGTCATCGGCTTGTAGTTAAACTTTTTCTCCGACAATTTATTTCTGCAAAAAGCAATGAGAATATTTTTCTATCTATTCTAGTTGATTTTTGTAGGATGTTTTTTTAAACAGTTTCTCTGATATTACTTATAGAAAATTTGAATATTTAAGAAGTTTTATCCTAAATTGTGGATTAATTAAACCAATATGTTATTTACTTGATTATTCTTTCAACAAACTAATTTTTAAAACTTGCCCAATGCACATTTTATTGTGTCGCAGGTGAATTAATTTTACAAATATTTTATTCCTTTTAAATATATTTAAATTCAATTAAAAGATTGAAAATGTAAATAATTTTTTTAAAAAATATTTCAAATTACGAAATTTATTACTCTGTATTTCATTAATGAAGTCCGAAGTTGTATTTAACTGTTATAAATTTAAGACAAATAGAAATACATTTAAATAAATATGAGTCTATTACAAAGTTGAACTTTCACGAAAATTGGAAATATCTTTTGGAATTCACCGCTGTTTCTTTATTAAACACATTATGTTCCTAGTAAAGTCTTATTATCATATCTTTCATAATGTAAAAGTTTTATTAAAGACTCCGAAGTTTTTATGAATAATGAGATAATAGAATAAATTATTATAAAAGGGACAAAAAACCATTACTGATGATGATCAAGTATTGTATCTTTGATTATAGCACATTACTACTTTGTTATTTTTATCTACCTTGGGAAAGGAGTTAGTTAATATATTTGAATGCCATCTACCATTATGATGTATGTATTGAAACAAATGATGATTAATAGATATTTAAAGTTCAGGAGAAATGCAGTTTTTTAAAGCTTCTAGTATTTATTCTAAGGCTTTAGAGTTGTCCATTTTTAAAAAAATAATTAATACCCTTATTAATATGTTTATATTATTATAAGATTAAAAATCTTGTAATTTATATAGAAAGATTTTGTTATCCTAGCAACAAAAAAAAAAAGAACAAAGAATTTCATTAAATTAAGCTTTAGATAAAATGTTAAAATAAAAACCTTAGTAAGCTAAAACTAAAATCACACGTTTCTTTAGTTTAATTTTGAATTTGTTGCGAATCATAATTTTTTTTACTGAGGCAATATATATAGAACATTAGAAGTTAAGTAGCATTTTAAATTTCTGTTCAATTTTTACCTTCATAATTATTTTAAGACTTATTAGTGTTTCACAATTTCATGGAAAGAATTATTTTTATTATTAATAGAAATATGTAGTTATAGTAAATTGTTAGCAATTTTAAGGTTACCAATTTTATATATCAGATTTCTAAACTCAAGATTAATCAAGATAACAAAAGTTATCATCTAGAATAGAACTGCAAGATTTTCTTTCCAAATATTCTTCTAATATCAAATTAATGCAAACTAATAGATGTGAGTTTGAACTTGCTCTTGATTAATTTAAACCAGAAAAGATTCCTTAAACAGAAAATATTCTTTGAGATTTTATAAAAAATTTAAGATCTAAAGCAAAAGCACGGATGGCAAACTATTCAGCAACATTATTTATACATAAATTATTTTAAAAATTTAGCAAAAAGCCAAATTATAACAATTAAAATACCCAACAATAATCCAAAGATTTATCATCGCTAACATCGCTAAATGTTATCTTTTTGAAAAATAATCATATTTCCAAGAATTTTGCCATTTAGGCCAGAAAGAAGCTATTATGAACAAGTTTAATTTTTAATAATTCATACAAAAAGGTTTTAAAAATAGATTACCAGCTGATACTATCTTTATTGATATAATCTCAGTTAAAGATTGTTTGAAAGCGGTCTTCTAAAGGTTTTTATAATTCTTAAAAGCAAGAAAGTCATTAATTTGCTTGATAATAGAAAAATTCAAGTAACACTAAATGATAATTATAGCAGATGCAACATTTTACAAAAGAGTATACCACAACATTTAGTTCTCTCAGCTACTTTATTTAATATATTCTGCAACAATTTTGCAAAAACAAAATGCAGGAAATTTATCTGTACAAATGATATTGTTTTACCTTATCAAAAGAGAATATCTCATGAAATAAAAAAAATCTCTCAAATTGGAAATCTTTTTCCAAGGACTAGAATCATATATTTAGTTGAACGAAGACCATAAGTCCAATTTTCCATTTAAAATAGAATATCATCTCATAATCTGAATATAATTTTTTACAAGAAGAGATTGAGAGACAGTCTTATACCATATGTTGGATCTAGTCTTATTTTTATTTATCTTAGATTAGATTAAAATTAATTTGTAAGAATGACCTTCTTGGAAAGTTGCATGGCACTATTTGAGGTTAGGATGTAAGTATATATTTTGAACAGCTTTCTGGTGGTGAATGCTGTGCCTATTTGGATAAAAAGTCTCTGCACTAAATTCTGAATATTCAAGTAAATATTACCATAAAAATATTATTGGAAGCTAAATCAAATCAATTTTTTTGCAGTGGATTCCTGTTCTTTTATTAGTTCTTCACCAGATATATAAAAAAATTGCAGTACATAAATGTCTAAACAGCTGTTAAAGACTTGCCATTAACTCAAAATAGTTTCACTATCTAAGATTTGTTTTAAATCAAGATTTGTTTTTTTTTGATGTTCAACCAAGAATATGCAATTGATGAATTATAATGTAAAAATGGAATTCTTAAGAAATTAAAAATTGTTTTGATTTTTCCAGATCCAATAATAAAGTTAGCTGCATTTGATCTTCCTAGACCCAACTGAAGTATCATTAATATATTGAAGAAAAAAACATATGATGATTATGCTCATTTTCTTCATAAATTAAATTTAATAGCCATTGATCTAGGTAGATGGAGACAAACACAAACCATGAACCACATCTCCTGATTGGAATTTCTTCAGATTCCTTTATGATATTTTGTTAATAGTTAAGCTGTTTTAAAAAATCCATATGCTAAATATAATAAATTATTAAATTCAGGCACAGTAATTGGTATATTTATTATCTTTTACTTATAATGATTGTTTAGTGCATGTATCGATCACAAACAAAATTAATTAATAAACAAACTACATTTATATTTGTTTTTCTTTTGATATCACAATACATATAAAACTTGTCTTTTTTTTAGGTTGTTTCTGGACATTGTCTATTTATCATGAAGTTCATTTTGAGAATCCTAACGATCACTTATATTGTCATTTCCTTATCTATAGATATTCATTATGGACAGCCTTTTTAACTGCAGCATTTTCTTTATGTGGTATTTTTAAAATTGCATGTGGATTTTTTGTCAAAGGATTTGCACAAATGCAGTCTAGACTTTTACCTAGACAAAATGTTTCCAGCAATGAAAACAATTAGTTTAAATGTTTTAAAATTATCTTAATTTTATTATTTAAATTTAAAAAAAAAAATTGAACTTAAAGAAAAAAATATTAAATTAAAAAAAAAAAATTCTTTGGCTCTCTTTCTGCACCACCCCCCTCTTTATATATTTGAATCACTTATCCAAACATTATTATATTTCAGCAGCGTCCTCTGTGAATAAATTAAAGTCTGAATGCCAAACAGCCAAACTCAAAACGGTATGGTTCAGACATCCTTTTGAGTATGGCTATTTGAGGTTCAGATTTCATAGTTATTCACAGAGAGCGTTCCTGAAATATAATGTTTGGATGAGTGATTTAAATATTTTCTATTTAATTTTCAGATATCAATATGCACTGAAATATTTTCATATATATATTAAGGCAAAATTGGTCTCATGACACACAAAACAATGTGTGTGCATGTTTATAGTTAAAACTTGAAAGAAAAAGTAGAAATGAACACAGACAAAATTTACTGTATATAATTATTTAAAATATATAAATATTGGCTTATAATAAATCTTTGATATTTTAAATTACTGTAAATTATTTAAAATCAAATGTAAAAACGGCATATTGAATACAAGTATTTTTAGTAAATTTTTTTGACTTTTCTGATTTTGACAAAACATAAAATATTCCAATAGAAATTAGAGAGGAAAATGATTTTAGAAAACAGTGTTTTTAAATGTACATTAATCTTATAATCTGTTTTAATTAAAAGATTAAGAAAACTTTTAACTAATTAATTTTAATAAATGTGTATTAAAAAATAGGATGATGTAATTAAATTATTAATCAAGATGAAAATGGCTTACTTAATTATCCTGTTTTTGGATTCCTCTGTGTAGACTATAAATAGTGGGTTTAGATAAATTGATTTATTATTAAGTTATATTACTAAGAAGTCAGAATGTGCAGAAAGGCAACTGTGGTTCCACATTGATTATGTTTGAAGTTTCAGAAAAATTAAGGGACATGGATTTTGTGTAATTTATAGCCTAATATAGAAATGTTTGGCTGCAGTCCATTAAATTATAAAAAAATAACTGAGTTAAGGATTTCCAATGTCTACCTTATTGTAAGCATGTTTATAAGTAGCCAGTTTACTGCTCTATCATGAACATGATTATAAGAACCCAGCCTGCAAGTCTTGAGATTCCAGTGCTATACTTTATAAGTATACTTTGCCATATAAGTGCCTAGAAGCATAGATGAAAGAAGCCTACAATCCCTCATATATATGTTGACATATTACTTTCACATAATGTTGAAGAATGGAAAAAATTTTTTTCGTAAAATTATATCATTTGTGTTTTTTTTCAAGGCAGGAACATTTTTTACAATAACTAAATATTGTTAGAGCAATTTGCAAAGAAAATCTTTCTTAAAGTTTGAAAAAAGAGTACAAAAATTAAAAAACAAGAAACAAAATCTTTCAAGCTAGATTTTTAAAGATAAATAATGAGTAAATAAGCAAATATTTTATCTAGCGCCGTGCTTGCAATTATATTTCATTCCAATATCAGCCTTTCAAGCTAATTGAGCATGCGCCTTTTGAGGGTTAAATAAATGAATACTCTCTTTTTCAATCCAAGATATAGTCATAGGAATAACAGGGATTCTTTTTATTCCTGCATAAATACTATATCTTGGATTGAAGAAGAGAGTATTCATTTATTTAACACTCAAAAGGTGCGTGCTCAATTAGCTTGAAAGGCTGATATTGGAATGAAATATAATTGCAAGCATGGCATTAGATAAAATATTTGCTTATTTAATCATAATTAAGTTTCAGTAAGAATGATGTTTAGTAAATTCTAAGTAATTACACCGACATCATTCAGCCAAAAAACATTGTAAATAGTAATTTAAAGTGAGAATCTACTCACATTCTCTTTAACAGTTCTTCAGATTTGCTCATATAAAAGAATTTGAGTCGTAGAAATAAGAGGGATTCTTTTTATTCCTGCATAAATACTATATCTTGGATTGAAGAAGAGAGTATTCATTTATTTAACACTCAAAAGGTGTGTGCTTAATTAGCTTGAAAGGCTGATATTGGAATGAAAGATAAATAATGTTTATATTTGTTTACAATTTAAGAATTGTTCGAAAATAATAATACAATAATTGGATTTGTAAAGTAAAATTATATTATAATTATATTTCATTTTGCATTAGAATATACATATCTGTGTGCATTTATTATGTATAAATCTATCATTTAATCATCTAGAATAGAGTCATAAACTACACTGTATTTATTCCAAATTCCTCATCATATACAAACATATATAGCATATAATATTTATTTTGTTGATAAACATTGATTAGAATAGAGTATGTATTATTTATTCAATTGCAAGTGTACCTTATTTTTCAATATATATATATATTGTACCAAAGTACATTGATATGTAATTAATTTATTATGAATTCCATGTTTAAAAATATAAAAGTTTAAAATTAAGAGAATAAAATGTAAAAACTAAAGAGTAGGGGGGGAGGGGGATTTTGTATTGAATAAAATAAACTGTAAATGCCATTTAAAATAATAAGTTGTTTAAAATAACAAGCTGTTTAAAACAAAAGATTTTTTTGTGTTTAAAAGAAGAAAAAATCTTGTAATAAATAAATGATTTAAATATTTTTAAATGAATTTTTAATAAAATAATAAAGAGATTTCATTTTATTTTATAATAAATAAATAAATATATGTGCGTGTATGTATGCAATTTTTAATAAAAAGTAGACACTAGAAGCTGATTTTATTTTCACAAAAACGAACGCTGCTGCTAAAAATAAAATTTTCCATTGCTTAAAAATTGTATAAATAGCTCAATTTTTGTTCATTCTTGGTTCAGACTTTCTTATTTTAATAAAATATTTTTGAAATAATATTTCACAAATGATGCATTGTTAAAAAACTAACGTATTTGCAGTTGACCGATAGCCCCTCTCTACGCATTTAAGATCTGTGATTAGTTTGGAAAGTAATCATGTTGAAATAGACTATACAAACAGCGGAGTGTGAGGAATGCCAAACCAGCCACGAAAATCATAACAAGTCACAGGATCCCCAAAGGAATCAATTACCAAATGTCGATGAATTAAGGAATAATTCCATTATACTGTTTCTGTCGTATTTAAAAACCTAGGTAATTATTTGACTTTGATATATAAACATTACAATTTCCTTTAAAAATAAAGATAGACTTTATGTAAAAAACATTGAGCTTTTTGAATTAAATTTAAAAAAAAAGAATAAACTTTAAACTTCAGAAAATTAATATTTGCAATGATAAAATAAGTAAAAGCAGCTTCTATGAAATAATATTTTTGGCATGCACGTATGTGTGATTTGATTTTAAAACTTAAACTTAAAAAAAAAATAAAAATAAAATATGATGTAACGTGTATAATTTATTTGTTTAAGTAATATATTAAAATGCTTATTTTAATCTTTAAAAAAAGAAGTGTGTGTGTTTCATTATAAGATAAAATGATTCATTTATTTTAAAATAAAGTAAAACATTTAAATTATTTTTTTAAAAATATTTATGTTTATTCTGATACGTGTGGGTAAGTATAAATATTTATTTTCTTAATAAGAGTAGGAGGGAAAAAATCCAATCATTAATAATAGTATTTTAGAAAGATTCGCCAAGTTAAATCTATAAATGTTTGGTATTCAGTATAATGTTGTTATTATCAGTTTTAAAGGAGTGAAGTATTATTTGAATGGTTCAGGGAAAATTATTTTAGTTTTAGAAAATAATAGCAATTTAAAACAGGTGGGCATTTAAGATACCTTTTGTTTGTTTGTTAGTGGGTGGATGGAACGACTGAGCTAGCTGATGATTCAGGCACCAGATTATGCTGATCAGATGGACATGCTAATTCTAAATGTAATTAGCTGGTGCCTAAGGGATTTTCTTTCTTCTTTAAAAAATAATAATAAAGTGTTTATTTGATTGGTATATATTTGGTAGACGAGTGTTGAATGTTATTAATAGTTCGTTATTGATAACAGTTGACATTTTACCTGAAAACCAACCATTTTCTGAAAGGGAAATTTAGGAGGACAAAATGCAATAAAATATTAATTAATATTTTTATTTGTCGATGCTTTAGTGTTTGTTATTTCCCGTAAGTTTTTAAGTAGTAGTTTTTTAAATAGTAAGTTTTATATTCTAAGAGTTTTGAAGGTAGTAAATAATATGAAGTGAAGGTAGTTTTTTAAGAAATAGTAGTAAAAAGTAAATGAGTGTTAAATAATATAAGTAGTTGTGTTCTCATTTGATTGTTTTCGGAGGAGGTTGGTTTAATATATATATATATATAGTATGTATTTATAAATTAAGATTATAATATAAACAAAATTAAAAAAAAATATATAGTTATTACTAATTAATTTTATGAGGGGGAACATTTATATATATATTTTACTTAATGTGTGTTTATTCTTGCATTCATTGAAGCAACAATAATGATAAGAAAAAAAAAACTAACTACCATATTTTTATATTTAAAATAAATAGCTATCACTATTAAATATGCTCTGGGTAATATTCTTTTTTTTTTCAATAACTTATCAATTTTAATATGTTTTAGCATTATGCTCAGAAAATATTTTATTATGCAAAATATTGTACATAAAATTTGGAAAAGTTAATAAAAAAATAAAGTGTATGTACTTTCAACAAAATTTGAAGAAATTTTTAAATATATATTGTAATGGCTTACAATACAATTATTGGCTTACTTGTTGAATCTAATCCATTTGAAACTTTAACTAATAATGGAGAGGTTATTTATTTATTATTAACACATATATACATTACTATATATATATATATTTACATTTACAGTTAATTAGGGAATTCACAATAAATTATTATTTTGTAACAAATTACATAATACAACCAATATTCTAGGAAATAATATTATATATATGCTATTTGATTGATAAACTTTGATGGATTGTTTTAAATCTAAATCAAATAATAGTATAATGTAATTTATAGTTAAGTGACTGAGAGATAACCTGAGGTCAAGCTAGGTAGCCATAAACACAGTGTGAAAATAGAACTATGATTTTATTATTATTATTATTTATCAATAAAGTGTATTTAAACAATAGACAGTCATGTTAGTCTAACAACAAATGAAGATCTGAGTGTGTTGCTAGACTTCAGCATGGACTGCATAAAACAGAAACCTTTTAAAAATCGTTCTTCTTGACAACACTATTTAGCTATAATAATATAACAGCAATTAAATTAAAAATTCAAACACCAAAATGGAGTTTTGTTTTTTTACTTGAATTATAGAAGTTTTTAAAATCAAATATTGTATTCTAAATTTTATCAAATTCAGCAGAAAAAAGTGAGAAATGAAAAGTAAGAACAATTTATAGATTTTGGTATAATTAAATCATGTTCTGATCATGTCTGAAATAATTTTAATATTTTAAATCTTTAAAAAAAATTAATTTTGCTATTAATAGGAAGCAAAAATGAAATAACTCTTTTAATATACATATATGTAAAATTTCTTCTATATTATCTAACATAATTTATGATTATAAATAATTATTTAATAGTAATTTAAGATGGAAATGGGGTAAAGGAAAACATGCTATTGTGTGATCGCCTTCTTTTCTAACATATTGACATAAGATCTCTATTTTCATTCTACTTTACTGTAAAACTCACAAGAAGATGCCTACAGTCCAAATTAAGCATGCACAGCAATATTTAAAGGGGAATCAGCCTAGGATTGATGTGTTTTCTATATATAATGCCAGGAGACACCGCTGTGAAATCTATTCTTGCCAAGGAAAATGATTTGCTGAGTTAAATAGCTGTTGGAAAGTAACACACCTAACCATCAACTACTACTACTGCTAGAACGATTTTATGAACTTTGTCCCAACTAATATTTTAATCAAGAAATTGTTATAAATTTTTGTTTGATTTTTCTGTTATTTATGTTATATTTTCATACTCTGATGGGGCACTAAACCTCACTTTTCAGAGTTAGCAGAGAAGAAAAAATGAGGGATGATTAACTTAAATTATTTT